>JACEHZ010000730.1:0-303109 GCA_017893485.1 Hemerocallis citrina | reverse complement strand
TCTTCTTTAATAATGGAAAGGGGAAGGGAGATCCTAGGATCTTTTAAAAATTTATTAAATTCATACCCCGGTTAATTATTACAAAAAACATTTTTTTATAAAAACCCCTAGGGATCTCAAAAATAATCTCAAAATCAAAAACCCTAGTTTATTACTTCTTTTCGTCTCCATTCCATAGCTATAAGCATGATTTGGCACAATTTAGACTTCCCCACCTATGAATCCTACTAGGTTACTATTTCTCTCACCTCGTCCTTCGACAATTCAATTTTGGCTTAGAGCAATACGTTCGCGAGATTCCTCACGATTTCAAGATCATTCTCAAGCTTTAAAGCTCTGCAATTGTTGCGTTGGAGAGGAGGCAGAGGTGTGTCTTGTGGGTCGTTCAAATATATGATCTTCGTGTTATTCATGTTAAAGAGAGTAACCATTATGCCAAAGAATATTCCGCTTGCAAAAGCATCAGTAGTGAAAAGGCTTATAGATTAATATTTTTGGGTTTGTTGTTGATAAAGTGAGGAATTGGGGTTAGTGAGATTGCACATAGAGAGCAGTAACTTGTAAGTTTGGAGCATTCGAGTGATATGGATTGAAAGTTGACTGTTTATTCGATCGAAGAAGATGAGGAGAGTGAAGAGGAATACGTTTTTAAAGATGTATTTTCATCACAAAATATACATATGCTAGTGGCATGACCAAAAATGCAAATGGCAATTAAAATCGGCTGTTAGGTTAAAGTGGGGTAATGAGTTTCAGAGGGTTTTACAAAAATAAATAGCATAGGGTGTTTTAGAAGGAAAAAAACAGCTGAGGGGTGTTACGAAATTTTAGCTTGGAACTTTTAATATGTGCACCATGATGTTAATAATCTTTATGTGGGGAATTCAACAGAAACTTTTGCACTACCAAATTCGAAGTGGTGCACCAAATACTTCTGCTGATGTCAGCATTTAACAATATTTTCTATATTTTATGTAAAACCTAATTTTAGATTAACTCCCATTCATTGATAGAAACATAGATGTACAACAAGCATGCATTATTTGTGTCCATCAAAAACACACATAAATTTCATAATCTCACATTACCATCTAAACTGATTTCAAATTTCCTTAACAGAAAATAATCATCACCTTAACAAGTAGGGCGCCAAATCCAGTGCCCGACAAAATGCGAGTGACGCAATCTCGTGAAGCCTCAACTTTCTCTCACTCTCAACATAGAAATCAACGACATAAACATCATCTTCCCCGACCTCATCACCCCCCTCGCCAACATCCACCAATTCCTTATCCAACACGACCCTCAGCTTCCCTATCGCCTTCAGAACAATCTTCCTGACTAGAGGACGGAAGCATCCCACGACCGGAATAGTGTATTTCGGGTGAAGAAACGGGTCGGCGATCGCGGCGACCAGTTCATCGGAAGTCAAAAATTCACCCTACAAACACAACAAGAATCAAATGAATAAATGAATGAAAAGCTGATTTTTTGAAGGGACTGGGATCGGCGTACCTTCTGAGAAAGGGCGTCGAAGATGGGGAGTGGTCGGAGTTTAGGGCAGCGGTGGAGGAGGCGGTTGAGGGCCGATTGAAGGCTGAAGCTGCCGTCGAACGACATGGAATTTAGGGTTAGGATTTTGAGGCGATTTAGAAATGGGGGGAATTTTGGGGGTTGGGGGATTTTTATAGAGAAGGAGGAAGATTAGGGGTTTAGGGTTTTAGAGTCGTGCTTTTTTTTTTCTTTTGAGTCGGCTGTGTCGGTGGGGACGAAGATGGTACGGGATTTGCACGGGTTTTACGGTGTCTTTTGAGTCCGAGTCCCTTCGTTTGCGTTTATTTGCTTTTTTTTTTTATTAACGAAACGCATCTTTTTATTAACGAAACGTCATCGCTTCGTCAAGAGAGATCTCCTAGCAAGACAACAACAGAATGAACAGGAAACAAAATATAAGATCACCCAAAAACATCAAAACATCAAAATAGTAGAACAACTACTGATCTCATATCTGTGTCGTCTAAGCCGAAGAACTCTAGTTGTTTCACCACCTGAGAACTACTCCTCCTCTCTGAAGCGTATCTTTTTCCTGGATTTGAGGAGCCTTGTCCATTCAAAATAGCAGAAATGAATTTTGAGCATCAGAAAAGATAGTCTATGATTAATGTTATTGAAACAATAGTCGTTGCGATCTAGCCAAATGTTCCACATTTTATGTGCTCAATTTAAGCACCAAATTTTATGTTGGCCTTCTTTTCTTCTTTTCTTCTTTTCTTCTTTTTTGCATGTCAATTGCTAACTTGCAAATAGGTTTCAGCAAGGTTTTTTTTTTATGAGACGGATAGAGTCTAACGACTCCAGCCAAACAATCAATAAATAATCACTGAGAAAATACAAGTAGGGTTTTACCAGGAGTAAAACACGGTCTCTTCAGAGAGAATGCAAAGCAATCCTAATTAAACAGCACCGGAAAACCAGTAGAACAAACAGACTACAATAACGAGACAGACAGAACAATAGTTAAATACAAGCTAGCAGGCAAGAAGTTGCAGGCAACTGATCGAGGATCTCCTGAGGAAGACACCGCGATGCAGTAGGACGCCGACTGTCAGCTGCCTTCTAGCCCATGAGCGACAGGTCGGACAGGGAGAGTCGAAGAGGCCACAGGAAAAAACACGTGGTGCAAATGGGAGCTGGCAAACTGGTCGCGATCCAACTCAGGCCACCAGGGTGACACTTACGATGAAGAAGGAGTGGCCAAACCAAATACAAGCTAGCCGGCAAGAAGTTTCAGCAAGGGTTTTGAATTGCAAGTTTGAATCGTAGTTGAAGTTGAGGTGAATGCAGTCTATTTGAATGAAGTTCGTGGAAAGAGCTCCTACCTAACCCATCCCCCCCCCCCCCCCCCCCCCCAACACCTCCTCTCCGGTGCCGACCACCTTCCTTCCCCCCTAGCCTGAACCACCTCCTTAACCCCACATTCTGGTGCTCTTTCTTGCTACCCCCCGCAGCCTTGCAGCCTCCCCTCTCTCTAGGCCAACCCTTCACTTGCTTCAGTGCTCACCGTCTTCACCCCACCCTAACCACACTTCCCTACCCAACGGACCTTCGGCTTCACTCCCAATGTTAACGGAATTGGAGCTAAGTGGGTGCGGGCCCAACGAGGGGGTCCGACACCCACTAACTCCTCCCCAACCTCCCCATCCCCCCACTGCAGAGCCTCCCACTGCAGAGCCACCACCTCCCGCACAACTCCCTGTCAACCAAGAAGTTGCTGCCCCCAACCTGGCCTCCAACCAAGCCAACTCAAGTATCCCCCCCTTGGGGAGGAGCCTCCTAGGCTCAGTCGCGCGCGCACTCTGCCGCGGGCACACCGAAGTGCAAACCAGCGTCGGCCTTTGAGTGGCGCCGTTCATCATCGCCATACGAAGATCGTCCCCGAGGAATGGGCCCATAAAGGGGGTCCTTCTACGAGCCACTACGGGCGCAATAGAACTCCCCCTTGATCTGGCGGTTCACTCAGAGACAACTCGATGAAGAGCTTATCAGGGACAGGGACAGAGTCACTCACCGACAGAACACTCACAAGGAGTCCCACCACCACAAACATTCTCACAGATACTACGGAGCAAGGGACAACAGTAAGGAGACACACCACCCTCAGTACCAGTGACAATACTCAAGGCACCACAGCAGCAACTCCCCTCATTAACCCAACACTAATTCACATCTAAGAACTCCAGAACCCCAACACTTTCCCAGTGTGTCACCCTCCAATCAACAACACAACCCCCCAAACCTCCCCTACCCACATTCCACCCCCGTCACCACCAAAGGAGGCGAGCCAGAAGGCCATCGTTATATGGGCCCAAAAGAGGGGTCCAAGCAATGTGCTTGGGGTGGATCAAGAACGAGCTCTGAATGAAGATGCGACAGAACAGTGGCAATAGGTCAACCACAAAGGGAAGAGGAGGCTCACCCCCCCCAACGACATAGCAATAGCATAACGACAAAAAACAAAGGAGAGGGAAATGGAAGCCGGTTCCGTGCTTCAATTGTGGGGACTTAGGCCACTATAGTACCGAATGTACTAAAGAGATTCGATGCTTGAAATGTATGAAATTGGGCCATATGTCTTACAATTGTACCAATGTGATTACTTCGAGCACCGACGATGATCGACAAGTCTGCAGAGGACGATCGCCGGATAATCCAGCGACTATCAGGCTAGCAAACAGCATTGTCGTTATCAAAAGCGAGGAAAGCTGGCTTCGCCAGTGGTGCGTGGTTGCCCACATCAAGTCAGGACGGCCTTCAGAATCCCATCTCCTACAGGCGATTACTGCCAAGTGGCCTATGAATGCACATCGGGACTAGGTTGTGAAGAAACTATGCCATCTCCAATTCCTCGTCTCTTTCCCCTCTCCAGAGAAGATGCTAGAAGTTACCAGTTTATTGATGTTGGATTTTGGCCATTTCAAAGTCGAGTTCAAAGCTTGGACTCCGAGCTTCGGGGCAGAACGTCCCCAAGGAGACAAATTTTGGATTTGGATCCACAATGTCCCACTTCATTTTTGGAAGAAAGAGGCCTTACAAGAGATCGTCTCCGACTTCGGGTCAATGGAGGACGTGGACGCAAGGACCATTCGCCGCTCGGAGGTAGTCTCGGCGAGGGTTCTCATCAGGAGCGGGGATATCTCGCTAATGCCTCGCTTCGCCAAGGTGTACTCCTACGAACAATCCTACCTCGTGCGGTTCGTTCTCGACAAACGTGTAGAGGCAGAGGCAGACTCTCAGCGCATCATCTCCTCCACTCCCCCCCCCCTCTCTTCGTGATGGTCGCACATACAAAGAAGTGACCTCACCAGAGTGGGAACTCTCCATAGACGGGGCCCATGAGGTGGAACGTGCACACCGAGCTTTGATCAAGGCGGCGAAAGGGGCGAAGGTTCTCAGGGAGCCGGCGATTGGGGGATCAGCGAGTGTAGCCAGGTTGGACCAAGTTGGGCGAGATCGAGACTCGTCCAAAGGATCCTACGGCCTGGATCAGCAACCGGATTTGGTAATCCGTCCAAGGCCAACATCACACGAGGAAAAAGGAGCACCAGAGGTTTCCAAAAACAGCTTTCAACCACAGGGGGTTGGTGAAAAGCAACAAAAAAAGATCAAAGGAAGGTGCCAGAGCGGGCTTGTCCTGGCATGGACAAAAATCTGCTACACTGCTCTTCAAAAGAGGGGATAGCAATGCCTTTGGGTCGTGGGTCGATAAAAGAAGGCGCCTTTAAGAGGAAAAATCTGAGGGATGCGCTCCTTTTGACCACGAAGGAGGTCCAACAGCAGTAGAGGCCAGCTAAGGGGCAGAAAAGTAGCTCTAGGCACCAGGATCTGGCGAAGGAAGAGGTTTTTTTGAGGAAGAAGACGAAGGAGCAGCTCAAGGGTGGAGACCTAGATAACCTAAATAAGGAAAACCCAACAAGTGAAGAAGCTCCGACTCGAGATTCGATGACAGAGTTCTTCGTAAATAACAAAACAACTTCGAGCAGTGCGCTCAGCGCTTTGAACAGACCGCTTGCCGCTGCAGCACCCAATCTCATGGGGCCACGTGGAGGGGGAGTCAGAATGCTGGGGTAGGTGGGCCTCGGCGAGGGTTTAGCTTATCCTGCTCCAACGAACACGCCAACCAACAAGGAGCTTGATGTTTCGAATGGGCTCAAGCCCATTGGAATGGGCAGGATCGATTTGAAGAATGGGGGGGTTCTTATAGTGTACGAGAAGACAACTCTGTAGGGCCCATCATTAGCCCAATTGTTCTACATTCTTGTACTGGCCCTGAAATGCAAACAAAAACACTGATTTTCGGATCACAATGGGCCCATTGAGGGGTCCATATCTGGAGAGACATCTATACTACAGGAAGTGGTGACTATAGTTGGGCCCATTGAGGGGTCCAACACGGAGGTGGCAATTGGTCAGAGCATCCCACAAGAGGATGAGGACAATAGTGAAAACAGATTGAATCTTGAAGATGATTGTGTCTATTCGGAGGTGGAGTTTATGGATTCAGAGGACTATGATTTTCAGGTAGACTTCCGTGCCACCTTTCCTGAGTTCGTGCCTTCCACCTATCCCCCAACCCAACCGACCGCACCTAGCCATGGCCAACTTCAAACAGGTTTCATGGTCCAGAAGATGGCAAAAAGACGTCCAGAGGAATCCCTTGATGATTATCTGGAAATCGCAGCGGCCGCCAAATCCTCTAAGACTACAGACGGAGGTACACGCTCCTTCTTAGCCTCAATTTTTAATTTCATGTCTGATAGCGAAATTTTTAGTCTAGCCAATACCTGTGGTCTTGCGGTAAATGATACAGACAGGAACTCCATCCTCCTTAACAAAATCAGAGGATGGGAGTCGGAGAGGGTGGAGCTTATGGCAAACATGAACTCCTCGTCCGAGACGAGTCACGATCCCCCCCCCCATTCAGTTAGTTAATGGAGACCCTCTTCTGGAATGTTAGGGGTCTAGGAAGGAGGGGTAAGCGAGAAATGGTGAGGGAAACTATTGCCAGGTCGAATGCTAATTTTGTGGGCCTACAGGAAACCAAACTGTCTTACATTCACAGACTTAGACGTCTGGGGGGTAGACGTCTGTCCGAATGGATAATTTCCCCGTATGTGGGGGCTTCCGGGGGCATCGCTCTAGGCTATAATCCAGACGTCTTTAACTGCCTAGACGAATTCCACGGACAATTCTCTCTATCAGTCGTCTTACAGCGTAAATCGGACCAGTGGATCCAATCGGCCACGGTAGTCTATGGACCCCACTCCTCTGACGATCGAAGGACCTTCTGGTCAGAGCTCCGTGCGGTGAAGGCACACTGGCCTCACCCTTAGGTGGTGGGAGCGACTTCAACATAACCAGATTCGCCTCAGAACATAGAGGTAGAGGGGCCTACGACGCCGATCGGGAAGCCTTTAATGAGGTTATCTCGGACCTAGATCTGGTTGACATCCCCATTTCCGACAGGCTCTACACCTGGTCTAACATGCAAGCGGCGCCCATTCTTGCTAAGTTAGATAGAATTTTGGTCTCCACGGACTGGGAGTCCAAGTTCCCATTGGCCACGGCTAGGTCTATTCCAAAGCCGACCTCATATCACGTCCCTATTCTCCTTTCCTCAGGGGAAATCCAACCAAGGAAGCCATCCAGGTTCCGATTCGATAAAGTGTGGTTAGAATTCCAAGGGTTCCATCACATGGTCAACGAATGCTGGTCACGCTCAACCAGGGCCATCGAAGCGGCCGCAGTCTGGTGTGAAAAAATCAGAAGGCTTCGAGCTAAACTCAGGAAATGGAATCGCACCAGGTTTGCACTGATCTGGCAAACCAATGAGTCCCTTCTGGATGGTATTGAGGAGCTGTAAAAACTGAAGAAACTAGGGACCTACTACAGGAAGAGCAGAATAGACTGTTGCAGTTCAGACAGGAAATCGACCAGCTATACAGGATGGAGGAAATTAAGTGGCAACAAAGATCTAGAGTTTCGTGGCTCAAAGAGGGAGACACGAACACTGCTTTCTTCCACCAAGTGGCCAGTGCTCGACGGCGGTCCAACTTTACTCATTCAATCCACACGGATTCCGGGATGGTGCAATACGACAACGCCATTAAGCAGGCTTTCCAATCTCACCACAAGCGTCTCTTCGGCCAAAAGGCCGAAATGAAGGTCCCATTACAACCTGGCTTCTAGCAAGGTCAACCGGAATATCAAAGCTCTAAGTTACATTCTCTTGAAATCCCCTTCACTGAGAAAGATGTTTGGGAGGTGTTACCGCTAATTCTGGTGTGGGGATAAACAGATAGAATTTGTGGGTTCGTGGGAAAACCTGAATAGCATATCCGAACCTGTTCGTCTGAGTTGGGCTGCTAACTCCCGCCGTACACCTGCAAGGAAAGTGCGAAACACCGGGGTTGATCCCGGCGACGCACCCTCCGACGCTCTTGTCAGTAACCAGAAGAGATTAAGAAAGAGCTTAAGCAGGTAAAAGAGTGATTAACTTGGTCACAGTGGTGGGTAGGAGGTATTTATAGTCGCCATGGGGGAGTTAATTAGGGATCTGATTAGAGATTTGATTTCCTGTGATAGGAGTAAAATCCTCCTAATCAGTTTAGGAAACTGAACCCCTAATTCCCGGTGAGAGCAAATCAGGCCTGTTGATTTGGTCAAATCAGTAACCCTGATTTTCCTCTTGCTGATCTGGGTTTGTCTTGGGTCGGGACCTGTACCCAGTTGGAGTGGATCCGTTCGCGGGTTATTGGATCTGTGAGAAGGAGACCCAGTACCCGCTTCGGACCCGCTGGTAGGTGAAATTACCGTTTTACCCCTGAGCTTTGAGATTCGCGTCCGATGTGAACAGTCCCGATTTAATCCTATTTTTAGCCATATCACGAGCCCCCCACTCCCGAAGACTGAGTTTGATCAGCCTTTGAGGAGTAGTTTTACTGTTCTAATGGCATACAGAATTTTATCGGTGTTCTTAAAGGAGTTTGGAATCTTGCTCGGGGTGTAACGGTGTTATTATGGGCTTGTAAAATGCCCAAAAATACTCTCAGAATTTTCTGGATTTTTGGTGATTTTTCCAGATTTTTCTGAATTTTTTCTCATTTTTTTGAATTTTTTATTCATTTTCCGAATTAAATAATTAACTATCAAAAATAATAAATAATTATTCTAATTAAATAATTATATTTTTCAGAATTTAAAATAATTTTTCTGAATTTATAATTATTTTTAGAATTTTTATTTAATTTTTTCCGATTTTTAAAATATTTTTTCGGATTTTTTAAATAAAAAAAACAATTAAATAAATAAATTAATTAATTTAAATAATACCTGACACGTGGCGCGATCTGTGCCGTCAGATCTTGGGACACGTGGCGCGATCTGTGCCGTCGGATCCCAGCACGGATCGCGAGGATGCGCGTTTCCTAAAAAAACGCTATCTTGTCGTTTAGCGCACGTGGCGCGATCTGGACCGTTCATCACCAGGAGCGCGGATTTCTGGAAGATCCAACGGTTGTAGTTGCTCGGCTGATTTTTTCTCCGTTTGCAGGGTCGGAAAGGGGCTTGTTCGGAAGCCGACCGAGCGACTGTTGCGCAGCGGATCCGAGCTCGGGTGTGAGGCCACGTGGCGATGCCACGTGGCAAAAAATAATTTTTTTTTTCTTTTGCTGCTTCGTTCTTTTTCTCTTCTTCTTCTTCGTTTACTTCGACTTTCTTCTCCAACCTTCGTCGAGAGCTTCCGTGGAGCTCGAAGGGGGGAGCTTCGTCGAGTGCTTCAGTGAAGGTGACGAGCTCGGTGGGAGAGCTCCGTAGTTGGCGGAGACTCCGACCTTGAGGCTCGGCGAGAGCATGGGGTGAGATCCACCTCGTCGATGGAGAAGAGCTTGATTGGAGCTCGAGGTCGGGGATAATGGAGCTCGACAGCGCTTAGAGAGGGGCTCGAAGACGAAGGAGGACCCAAGAGTTCGGCATGGGCGCTTTGGCGAGGTGGAGGAGCGGAGGCGAGGCCAACGTCGGAGCTCGGCAACTCATCGAGGTGGTCTCGAGCTCGACGAAGAATTCTTTTGGTCACTCAGTTTCGAAGCAGAGGTTAAAGTGGAGCTCTGGCTTGGGTTTGGTGCACGACGCTTGTGGAGTTTCGGCCATGGGCGGAGCTCTCGGAGAAGGAGCTGGCGCTGGCATCGTTTTCGAGCTCGACAGGCCATGGTTTCGGCCACGTGGAACTTCGATGTGGCGATGAGTTCGGCGAGGGGAGCTCGCAAAGGGGGGAGCTCGACCGTGGGTGTGATGGTGATGGCGAAGTCGTGAGGTCGTGACGGAGCTCGTTGGAGGAGAACTCGGGATGGAGGCAGCTCGACGCTGGTGGATACTGGAGCTCGGCTCGATGGGTTCGACACTGTAGGTCGGCGAGATGGAGCTCGGCCATGGAGGTGGAGCTTCGAGTTCGGCGTTGGCGAGCGTGGATTTAGTGGTTCGGCCATGGCTGGCCTGGTGGAGCTCGGCGCTTCGGAGCTCGTCGAAGTGGAGCGGAGCTCGGCGGAGGTCGCTGACGGAGGAGCTGGGATCGAGCTCGGCATCGGCGATGATGGAGCTCGTGGTTCGGCCACGGCGGTTGGTGATGGATGCTAGCTCGGTGACGGAGCTTGACGCCACGGCGAAGCTCGTCGGAGCTTGGCGACGAAGGGGGTGAGTTCGGTATTGGCGATGGAGGTGACGAACTGTGCCGTTTTATTTGGTTTTTGCTTGGGTTCTGTTTTGGCGCCAAAATGCTGAAGAAGGAGATGGGAAGGGTTTCGGGTTGGATCCCCTTAACGGGTCCGAACCCGGCCCCTTGTACCCTTTTTTCCCCCTTTTTTTTGGCTTCTTGTTCGGCAAATCCGAGCGCGAATTTTGAGACAATTTTTGGGTCATTTTGCAGCTCGGTAGGGCAGTAGCTCGGATGGTAGATCCGAGCTACGTGACTCGATCTGGGCCGTTGGATGGTGGCACGAATCTCGAGACGGGCTCAATTCCCAAGAAAATGCTATCTTGTCGTGTAGTGGCGCTGGCACGATCTGGGCCGTTGGATGGTGGCACGAATCTCGAGACGGGCTCAATTCCCAAGAAAACGCTATCTTGTCGTGTAGTGGTGCTGGCACGATCTGAGCCGTCTGATTGAGATCTTACACGAATGTTGAGGAGAAAGTGAGTTTTCTCCGTTTGCATGCTCGGAAAGGCACTTGCTCGGCAGTCGACCGGGCTCTTTGATGTTGGGGCTCAGATGGGATGAGCTCGGATTCTTGCTCGGACGGGAAGAGCTCGGATGGGAAGAGCTCGGATGGGAAGAGCTCGGATTCTTGCTCGGACGGGAGGAGCTCGGATGGGAAGAGGTCGGATTCTTGCTCGGACGGGAAGAGCTCGGATGGGAAGAGCTCGGATGGGAAGAGCTCGGATTTCTCCCTCGTGCGAGTGGCTCGGCTCGGATTTCCGAGCTTATTCGGCGCAGCTGCATTGAGTTCCACTTTCCCGGAGCTACGGAGGTCCGATCGGGGCGTGCGACCCCTCGTTTCGAAGCTAGTTCGAAGATCTACAACTTCTCTTCAGGAGTGGGATGAAGATTCACCCTCCTCCATGGTCAAAATAGCCCCGCAACATGCTTGTCTTCATGAAGTTGATAAGTACTTTGGTCTTGGGGATTTTGGAAGAGGAGTTCCACTCCTAGGGGCGGAGAAGATGTGCTAGGAAGACCCTTGTGCTTGGAAGACCCTTGGGCTAGGAAGATCCTTGTAAGGTGTGCTAGGAAGACCCTTGCACTTGGAAGACCCTTGGGTTAGGAAGAGGCGCGGGTGGGTCGGATCGCTAGTCGCTCAGCTAAGAATACTGAGCGACGTGGAGCGATCTGAGCCACTGGATCTCAGCGCGGATCTCGAGGCGGGCACGGTTTCCAAGAAAACACTATCTTATCGTTTAGCGACGCTGGTAAGATCTGGGCCATTGGATGATGGCACGAATCTCGAGACGGCTCAGTTCCCAAGAAAACGTTATCTTGTCGTTTAGCGTCGCTGGCAAGATCTGGGCCGTCTGATCGAGATCTTACACGAATGTTGAGGAGAAAGTGAGTTTTCTCCGTTTGCAGGCTCGGAAAGGCACTTGCTCGGCTAGCCGACCGGGCTCTTTGATGTTAAGGTCGGATCGGCACTTGCTCGGCATCCGAGCGGATGGGAGAACTCGGCTCTGGAAGAGAGCCATTTGTGAGACAAGTGAGGAAGAACTCTAGGAGAGAGTTGTGCTCCTAACTTGTCGAGGAGAAGGTCTGCCTCGGAGATGAGCGGAGTGAAGAGCTCGGCTCTGGAAGAGAGCTATTTGTGAGACAAGTGTGAGGAAGAACTCTAGGAGAGAGTTGTGCTCCAAACTTGTCGAGGAGAAGGTCTGCCTCGGAGATGAGCGGAGTGAAGTGCTCGGCTCTGGAAGAGAGCTATTTGTGAGACAAGTGTGAGGAAGAACTCTAGGAGAGAGTTGTGCTCCAAACTTGTCGAGAAGAGGTCCGCTTCGGAGGCGAGCGGAGTGAAGAGCTCGGCTCTGGAAGAGAGCCATTTGTGAGACGAGTGTGAGGAGGGACTCTATGAGAGAGTTGTGCTCCAAACTCGTCGAGAAGAGGTCCGCTTCGGGGATGAGCGGAGCGAAGAGCTCGGCTATGGAAGAGAGCCATTTGTGAGACGAGTGTGAGGAGGGACTCTATGAGAGAGTTGTGCTCCAAACCCGTCGAGAAGAGGTCCGCTTCGGGGATGAGCGGAGCGAAGAGCTCAGCTCTGGAAGAGAGCTATTTGTGAGACGAGCATGAGGAGGGACTCTATGAGAGAGTTGTGCTCCAAACCCGTTGAGAAGAGGTCCGCTTCGGGGATGAGCGGAGCGAAGAGCTCAGCTCTGGAAGAGAGCTATTTGTGAGACGAGTGTGAGGAGGGACTCTATGAAAGAGTTGTGCTCCAAACTCGTCGAGAAGAGGTCCGCTTCGGGGATGAGCAGAGCGAAGAGCTTAGCTCTGGAAGAGAGCTATTTGTGAGACAAGTGTGAGAAAGAACTCTAGGAGAGAGTTGTGCTCCAAACTCGTCGAGGAGAATGTCCGCTTCGGAGGCGAGCGGAGTGAAGAGCTCGGCTCCGGAAGAGAGCCATTTTGTGAGATGAGTTTGAGGAGCAACTCTTGGAGAGAGTTTTGAGCTCCGAACTCGTTGAGAAGAGGTCCGCTTCGGGGATGAGCGGAGCGAAGAGCTCGGCTCTGGAAGAGCTTTTAGCTCCGAACTCGCTGCTTATGTGAGAGAATCAACGGTTGTGGGAGCAATTCCGAATGGCGAACCACTTCTAACCCGCTGAAGAGCAGGTTATTTGAAGAGGAGTCGAGCCAAGTGTTGGACTCCGAACCATCGGTAGAGGTAGTCAACGGTTGTGGGAGCAATTCCGAATGGCGAACCACTTCTAACCCGCTGAAGAGCAGGTTATTTGAAGAGGAGTCGAGCCAAGTGTTGGACTCCGAACCATCGGTAGAGGTAGTCAACGGTTGTGGGAGCAATTCCGAATGGCGAACCACTTCTAACCTGCTGAAGAGCAGGTTATTTGAAGAGGAGTCGAGCCAAGTGTTGGACTCTGAACCATCGGTGTAGTTCAACGGTTGTGGGAGCAGTTCCGAACGGCGATCTACCTCTGGCTCGTCCGGAGGCGAGCCGAGGAGGTAAAGTTGAGCCGAGTGTTGGACTCCGAACCATCGGTGTAGTTCAACGGTTGTGGGAGTAGTTCCGAACGGCGATCTACCTCTGGCTCGTCCGGAGGCGAGCCGAGGAGGTAAAGTCGAGCCGAGTGTTGGACTCCGAACCATCGTTTGGTTTGTTCAACAGCTGTGGGAGCAGTTCCGAATGGCGACCAACTTCTAGCCCGCTTAGGAGCGAGCTTGCGAAGTAGAATCGAACCAAGTGTTGGACTCCGGACTCGTTGAGATGAGGTCCGCCTGGGAGGTGAGCGGAGCAAAGAGTTCGGCTCTGGAAGAGAGCCATTTGGGAGAAGAGTTTGGGGAGCAACTCTAGGAGAGAGTTGTGAGCTCTGAACTCGTTGAGAAGAGGTCCGCTTCGGAGGCGAGCGGAGTGAAGAGCTCGGCTCTGGAAGAGAGTCGTTTGGGAGAAGAGTTTGGGGAGCAACTCTAGGAGAGAGTTGTGCGCTCCGAACTCGTTGAGAAGAGGTCCGCTCCGAGGTGAGCGGAGTGGAGAGCTCGGCTCTGGAAGAGAGCCGTTTGGGAAAAGAGTTTGGGGAGCAACTCTAGGAGAGAGTTGTGCGCTCCGAACTCGTTGAGAAGAGGTCCGCTCCGAGGTGAGCGGAGTGGAGAGCTCAGCTCTGGAAGAGAGCCGTTTGGGAGAAGAGTTTGGGGAGCAACTCTAGGAGAGAGTTGTGCGCTCCGAACTCGTTGAGAAGAGGTCCGCTCCGAGGTGAGCGGAGTGGAGAGCTCGGCTCTGGAAGAGAGCCGTTTGGGAGAAGCGTGTGGGGAGCAACTCTAGGAGAGAGTTGTGCACTCCGAACTTGTTGAGAAGAGGTCCGCTCCGAGGTGAGCGGAGTGGAGAGCTCGGCTCTGGAAGAGAGCCGTTTGGGAGAAGAGTTTGGGGAGCAACTCTAGGAGAGAGTTGAGCGCTCCGAACTCGTTGAGAAGAGGTCCGCTCCGAGGTGAGCGGAGTGGAGAGCTCAGCTCTGGAAGAGAGCCGTTTGGGAGAAGAGTTTGGGGAGCAACTCTAGGAGAGAGTTGTGAGCTCCGAACTCATCGAGAAGAGGTCCGCTCCGAGGTGAGCGGAGTGGAGAGCTCGGCTCTGGAAGAGAGCCATTTGGGAGAAGAGTTTGGGGAGCAACTCTAGGTGAGAGTTGTGAGCTCCGAACTCGTTGGTTAAGGTAAGTAAGTTGCGGGAGCAGCCATGTCGAAGAAGCTCTACAATAAGGTGAAGACCTCTTGGGAGGAGCTGGGAGATTCTGAGTCTTAAAGCTCGGTGGGCCCTTCGGTTCGTTTGTTGGCTCCTCAGGGGGGAAGTTCGGGCGAGGAGCTTGGTGACGAGGAGTTCGAAGGTTGGAGCTCGATGGTTTGAGCTCAGTGAGTTGGAGTCGAAGTCAGAGCTCGACGACGGAGCAGACGAGAAGAGGGGTCGAGCTCGGCATGGGGAGAGCTCGACGGAGCCATGGGAGATGGAGCTCGAGCTTCGACGGAGCTTGGGGAGTGGAGCTCGGCGCTCCTTAGGGCTCGGGAGGAGCTCGACAGCGAAGAGGAAGCTCGGGAGGTTGGAGCTCGGCAATGCAGTGGATGTGAATTGTGAGCTCAGAGCTCGGAGCTCGTCGAGGGAAGCTCGCTGTCGTGGAGCTCAGCAATGCAGAGGAGTTCGGTGCTCCTCATTAGGGCTCGGCAATGGAGAGGAGCTCGTCGAAGGTGGTCGACGAGTGGAGCTTGGGGCTTTTGCTTCTGTGGGTTAGGACCAGCGGGACCGTTAGGGGGTTGCTGGTTCGGAAGAGGAGGTTGGTCCTGCTGGACACGGTCCTCGGCGGGCGGAGGGAGCCCCCCCAGTTGTTGAGAGGGATGGACAGGGACTTCTTGCTGGTCCGCGGGGTTGGGTGCACGATTGGACCCCCTGGATCTTACTTTTCTGGGAGGCATGGCTGGAGAAGAGCTAGTCGACGAGGAAGAGGCGGAGGCTATTCGTATGGTTTCCCACAGACGGTGCCAATCTGTTACCGCTAATTCTGGTGTGGGGGTAAACAGATAGAATTTGTGGGTTCGTGGGAAAACCTGAATAGCAGATCCGAACCTGTTCGTCTGAGTTGGGCTGCTGACTCCCGCCGTACACCTGCAAGGAAAGTGCGAAACACCGGGGTTGATCCCGGCGACGCACCCTCCGACGCTCTTGTCAGTAACCAGAAGAGATTAAGAAAGAGCTTAAGCAGGTAAAAGAGTGATTAACCTGGTCACAGTGGTGGGTAGGAGGTATTTATAGTCGTCATGGGGGAGTTAATTAGGGATCTGATTAGAGATTTGATTTCCTGTGATAGGAGTAAAATCCTCCTAATCAGTTTAGGAAACTGAACCCCTAATTCCCGGTGATAGCAAATCAGGCCTGTTGATTTGGTCAAATCAGTAACCCTGATTTTCCTCTTGCTGATCTGGGTTTGTCTTGGGTCGGGACCCGTACCCAGTTGGAGTGGATCCGTTCGCGGGTTATTGGATCTGTGAGAAGGAGACCCAGTACCCGCTTCGGACCCGCTAGTAGGTGAAATTACCGTTTTACCCCTGAGCTTTGAGAATCGCGTCCGATGTGAACGGTCCCGATTTAATCCTATTTTTAGCCATATCAGGAGGCAATCCCGCAAATGGGCAATGATAAAGCCCCGGAGCCAGATGGGTTCCCGATCTTCTTTTATCAGATCTTCTGGGAGGAGATCAAAGATGACCTCCTGAAGATGTTTACAGACTTCCATGATCATAAACTAAAGCTCGGGACATCAATTCCCCTGCAAACAGGGCCTCAGACAAGGTGATCCGCTTTCCCTGCTCCTCTTCGTAGCTGACGTCCTCCGCTCAATGATGTCGAAATGCGGTAGAGCAGGTTGGGTTAAGCCAGTTGCCAAAGGCACAAATCGACAGGGGTGCTCTATCCTCCAATACGCAGACGACATGCTACTATTTGGCAATGGCAACCTAGGGGAGACCACCGTCTTCAAGGGTATTCTGTACTGTTTTCAAGCCTGGTCAGGCCTCAGGGTTAATTACCACAAAAGTACTCTCATTCCCATGGCCCTAACTGCAGAAGAGGCTTTGGATCACGCCACAATCCTCAACTGCCCCATTGACAGTTTTCCCATCCAGTACTTAGGGTTACCACTTAGACCCGAGAAACTCAAAAAGGCAGACTGGCTTCCTATCATTGATCTGGTCGACAGACGGCTTACAGGATGGAAGGGCAAAGCCCTATCCTTGGGGGGGAGAGTGACCCTTATCAATGTCGTGCTGTCAAACTTACCTACTTATTACCTCTCCTATTTAGAAATGCCGCAATGGGTTATTCAAAGAATCGACCATACGCGTAAACGCTTTCTATGGAAAGGGGCAGACGCATAACAAGGGAGGTACCACCTCATTAGATGGGAGAAGGCCTGCATGAAAAAGAAACATGGAGGTCTAGGCATTATCGACCTTCGAGACATGAACCTGGCTCTATTGGGCAAATGGTGGTGGAAAGTCTTCCATCCTTATGGAGAAGGGTGGCAACAATTCGTGCAGGGGTATATACATGGAAATGGCACGAGGAACCTAGGCTTCAGGATAAGCCCCCGGGTCTCCTGGTTCTGGAAAGGCATCGCTAAAGCCTACGAACCCTTTACTACTTGCGTACAGTCAGTTGTCGGCAACGGCAGACTTACCAAGTTTTGGTGGGACAAATGGTGTTCGGATCACCCGCGCAGGAACCTGTTTCCAGACTTATTTGACCTGGCATCACACCCACACTGCACGGTGGCCTCAACCTGGAAGAGGGGCACCTGGAAACCTAAGTTTAAACAAGAGCTTGATTCAGGCTCCGACTAACGGAACTCCTCGACCTCATCTCCACCGCCGGCATTGTGTGCTCCCAGGGCCCCGACAAGAAATCATGGGGTTTGGAGAAGAACGGGAAGTTCATAGTTCGCTCCATGTACAATCGCATTCACTATAGGGGTTGTACACCTTCGTGGTCGGCTGTCATTTGGAGAACAAAAGCCCCGCTTAAAATCAAAGCTTTCCTATGGTTGGTTCTGAATGATGCGATCCTGACCAGGGAAAACCTTGCCAAGCGCCAGCCTAATGTGGATACCCAATGCGGGTTTTGCCTCATGACTCTGGAGTCGAGAAACCATCTATTCCTACAGTGCCATAGGAGCAAAGCGGTCCTCATAGAGGTCCTCGTCGCCCTAGGGACGTCACAATACTCTACTATATACGAGGAGTTGTGGGTGGGTCCCAAATTCGGATTAGAGAGGGGAGCCATGAGAGAAGCATGGTATATTGTTATTGCCGCAGTGACCTGAGTTCTTTGGCTAGACAGAAATAACTGTTACTTTCGTGGAACTTGCAATAGTATTTCTAGCAACTTGACTCACACTATGCATCTTATTTCCTTTTGGGCTATTATAGCCACAGCAGATCCCAGAGGACGGATAGCGAGCGTTTTCCAGGTTCAGGAGTTTGACGACGAGGAGATTAAGATCGGTCCAACGATCAATTGACAGTTGGTGCAGCCGACACTGATCAGGGATGCCCACCCCCAGGGCCTTGTTGGGGGGGCTATGTTGTCTTTCTCTTCTGCTTACTAGGTTACTTTTGATCCCTCCTCGCATGTTTGGGGAGGAGCGCATGTTATTTTGTTATGTTTGTAGGTTTTTTGTAGTGAGCTCAGTACGCTGAGTTTGTTTTATTAATCTATTATTAATGAAACATTGAAACAAGATGGCCAGACTCCATCTTTTCCTCAAAAATTTTTTTAAAAAAAAAAAAGATGTAAGTGCAAGTCCCTCCATCCGTCCTACAACTTCGAAGTATTAGCATAGCGAACACCTTAGATGGATACTTGTGGGTGCACTTTTATTAAAAGTTTTTTTTTTTAAATTAAGAGAAATAAAAATAAAAAAATTCAATATCCATGTACACATTCAAGTTTCGACCCACTATTTTGTCTAGTTTTCCCGGCCTACGTGGCAGACTTGCGGGTATGTTTTAATTTGATCTTTGATGCATTCGATATGGTGAGAGGTAGCTTCATTGGAAACCAGGGGATTCTAGACTTCCAAAAAGTTATAAACGTGTATGGACTTAACAACCACAACACAGGTACTGCGGTTTACAATTTACATGATGCAATAACTGCAATGGTTCATGAAGAACTCCAAATAGATTGGATAAATGTTTGGTCCCTACTGAATGACTTCAAACCTTCTTAAACCGCTAGTCTTAGACATCTACCAAGTGTCCTCATCAAGCACATCTCCATTTACCTTTCAGAAAATATCATAAAATTTCATACCGTGAATTCAATGTGACTTGTTTATGGATAACAGAACCTTATTGGTAAACACTCCTGTTGTCAAAAAGCAACTCAACTGAACAATGAATAAGTCGGACAAAAAGGAATCGACATTGTAAAAAATGAAAAAAAAACTAAGAATACCTCAATTGTTGCTAACCGGGTCTTATATTTCGAAATATCTTCAAGCCCCTCTTGCAATTTTGGCCACTGAAATTTGTTGGATATTAAACATAAAAATAAAGCTATCTCAAACTAGTTTTATAATTTGTCGGGGGGGGGGGGGGGGGGGGGGGGAATAAAGTGACACTCATCGCATTGTTCCATTACAGAAAGATCAACGAAACAATGGTTAGCTAAAAGTGTGGCAAAGATATCAGCACCTCCGAAATAAGGTCCAATGTTGATCGGTATTGTTGTCAACAATAGGTGTTATGGAGAAAAAGCGTATCAACCTGAGCTTTTCTTCCTTTGCTTTCTCTTGAGATGTGAAAACCACTTTTTTCCAAAAGCCCCAGCACTAGTGTGATAACACTCCAACATGGTGTATGGTGTATTTTCAGAGGCTTTCTTTTTTAAGTGAAAATGTTAAAATATCCCTCATACTCAATTATTAGCATATTAACAAAACAAATTATATCAAATATGTTTCTTCAAAAAGGAACATCTGAAAACATAATTACAAAATAAAAATAAAAATTTCACTTATCCTTTTCCAAGCTACAGCTGTAGTAAAAAAAACATACAAAGCATTTTTAGAGTTCACACAAGCTTTGAGCTCTACATACAAAACCAACATAACATAATACATAATACATTTTCCCAAATGTCCTGGCACTTCCCCAGCGCTATACACACGTGCTCTCATAGTACAACACAATGGCAAAGCCTCTCAACAGTGAACAAGATGTCTAGAGTTCAAATTCCATGGGCATTAATTAACCAATAAATGAATAATTTAATCACATTAAAAGGTAATTCATTTATATATAAAAAACAACGCTGAGAAATAGGGTTTTGGAAGTGAATAAGATAATAATTACAATCGAGTTTGAGGGATTTGAAGGGGATGGAGTTTTCGAGAATGGCTTTAACTTTTTCCAGCTTCTCCGTGTTCTTGGTCACGTGCTGCTGGAGCACCACCGAAGCCGTCTCCTCGGTCGACGCCAATGGCGGCGCACCTGACAATTACCCTATGTTTTTTCATGCGCAATGTGCATGTTTTTACTTTGAGGCCGAAGTGTGTAAATGGGAAGCATATAGGCCACATTATTTGCATACTATGAAATGGGTGGAGTTGCAAAAATATGTAAATACCATTCTATATCGAGGATGATTCACAATTTGTTCTGAATCAAATTGCACACATAGCGTGTCAGTTGTTCCAATATTCAATGTGGATCAAATCCCCCCTGGCTGGCACAACTTTTACCTTTATCTTCTAGTCTAACCTGAGGCACCCCACTACCCTCCCTCTCCCTCCTTCCGCTTCTCTTCTCCTCCTTCCCTCTGTTCCCATGGAGCTGTTCGAACTTGAAATGAGAGGGTGTGGGTTGTCGGAGTTAGTCCCACCCAAGCAGCCCTTAATGCAAATCGCTGACCCTTTTCCAACCTCTGATCTTGCCTCCTCCCCTCCCCCAACATGACCCCCTTCCCCTATCCAGCTTAGGAGCAAACAACCACCTTGGAAGCCCCCACATTCAGCACAGTCGCCGTCTTACCCAGAGACGAAATAGGGATGAGCTCAGACATCTCAGAGACCCTCGTCGGCGGTCTCATTGTGACTATCGTCACCGTCATCATTGCTTTTTTTTCCTAAGGGATGAGCCCCTAGAGGGGATCCTCCTGCTAGCCATGTATGGCGTAAGAGAACCCCCCAAAGGCACCGACAACGATTTCAATCCGTGCATTATGCAAATGGCAGGGGAGGCAACTCTAAAGATCTTTCCAATGAGCTGGACCACGGCAGAAGAGGGGCTGCAGAAGTGAGTAATAAGCATCACAAACTCACCCCCTCCTTGCAGCATGATCTTATACCTTCTTAAAATCATTTCTAGGTACAAATACATAAGCCTTCACATTTTTCCTGCCTCAACAAAATCCTCCTGGTCTCAACATCAATACCACCCTCTAACAATCACTCAACTATCCACAACAAACTCACCACTAATCAAAACCTTTACCCTTCAACCCCCCCCCCCCCCTACATGATACCACTAGTTACCAAAGAGTTAGATCAAGGTCCTGCAGCTGATTGTCCCCAGGTGGCTGCTAGGGCTCAAGATGTGAGTCCAGCCTCGCCCGCTGGTGACACTACTGCTATTTTTAATTCCTTGCACCACTCATATAATGTTGAAGGAAAGTGGGTGACTGTGGAGCAAAAAATAACAAGTAGGATCAATAGAAAAGGGCTAAACTCTAATGGAGTCATGGAATCCTATGAAAAAAGGAAGAAGAAACATGTGCCTTATTTAAATTGTGGCAACTTAGGCCACAGTCGTGCAGATTGCACGAAAGAGGTAAGATGTTTAAAGTGTTTAAGATGGGGACATATGTCCTATGTGTGCACCAATGAAGCTTCTAACTCAATAGACGAGAATGAGAGGTTCTTGGGGGGAGATCATAGGAGAACCCGACAATTATCAAATTGGTGAGTAGTTTCCCCATTGTCAAACAAGAGGAGCAGTGGTGTCACGCCCCGCTTCCCAAAAGTACGGAATACGGATACGTAACATTGGCCCAGCGAATGATTTTGATCATCCATAAACTGTTCAAGAAATATTTACAACATATCACAATATAATCAGAGTCGAAAGCCAGAAAAGTCAACCACATGCACATATGAACCAAATACTAACAAGAATACTTGAAATAAAAATATATTAATCTCAAATAGTCATGATTTGAATAACACAAATAATCCTGGGTCACATTGCCCAAATACAAGAATAAATCCAAGTCTCAAAATACAATTATTGTTCAAGCAAACTACACGAAATAATAATAGCAAGATTCCAGCATCTAGTACATCATGTCACCAATCCCGTCTGGAACCTATCCTCCAAAATCTGCAATTCAACGAATACAGGAAAGAGAAAAAAAGAAAACACAAGTACTCGTCAATTGCAAGTTGTGGGTCACAAATAGAGTATGATACAAGCACATGGAATGGGGAAACTAACTAGCACCTGGTATAAGTAAGATGTCAACCTAGACAAACTAGCATGCTAAAAGTGTCAAGTGTACACGACATAAATCAAGTGTCAAGTAAACAAGTATCTTATAAATATGCATCAAGTGTCAAGTGTCGTGTAATCATGTATCAAGCATCATGTTTCAAGTCTCATGTAATCAAGTCTCATGTATCAGGCAAACAAGTATCATGTCAAGTCTCTTATTCAAGTATCAGGTTCGAGTATCATATTCAAGTATCATGTATCAAGTCTTGTGTGATTTACTATCTAGGTAGCACTTCATGCGCCCCAACTTTTATCACATGGTTGCTATAACACAACAGTTTCGCTTTAGATTTCATAGTGGACCATAGAGGGCAGTATACTCGGGAACAGTTATCCAAATCATATACCAAATTCCAAATTAACCAAAGCATATACCAAATTCCAAATTAACCAAAGCATATACCAAATTCCAAATAATCCAAATCATATACCAAATTCCAAATAATCCAAATCATATACCAAATTCCAAATGTTGGATACACGGGCCCCCTTCCGAGTACACGTTTCTCAATTATCCACTACCAGATCTTTCCCTTAAACCCCGGCTTAGTTACTTTTATTATTATAGTCATCAAATAGACATGAATGCGTGTGAAATAGTATCAAATAAACATGATATGATCAGGTTCAGGTTTAGGTTAACAAATCAGCATGCATGGATGATATACATTCACATATACGAGCAAAATAGTTTATGTTCATAATCAGGACAGCAAGACCAATCAGTACTAAAACAGGGATTCTAAGAGCTACAGGCATGCAAATCAAGATCCGTCGATGGATCTGGAAACTAGACATCCACACGCATCCAGCGAGTATAATAAAGTCATATACTAGTTCACAACATCTCAGCTGAAAACTGAATTGAACACAGGTTTTAGGTTCAGCCAGAAAACATGGGAACAACTTCAAAAGCATGAAAACAGCATGAAAACGTATCAAATAATTCCACGAAAAATATGGGGTATTCCCCTGTAGATATAGATTCAAAATAACAAGTTTCATAATATTCCAGTAAGTATAGTGTGGCCATCAAAAATAAGAAGCAACACGAAAACATAGTTTGACGAATCTGGAATTCTCAACACTGCTGTACGAAAATTAGGATATCTCGTAATCAGTGAATCGAAATCCAATTCTGCCAAAACGACATGAAAATAGATAGATTTTACTAACTTTCATATTTCACAAATAATTTTCATACAGTATAAGTAGTTACAGTGAAAACTGGGTTTTTTATTGAACAACACGCAAATTACAGCATAAGTAGATTTTAGAAAAGAACATGAAACACCACACAAAACTTATTTTTAAAATTTATCAAAAATCTGGGTAGTCCCTAATATCATAAGGAAACATCGAGCAAAATATTATATCAAGATATTATGTATAGAATAATTCTTGAAAATAATTTGTTAACTAATTTAACCCAAAACAAAATCTGAAATCTATCGACACGTCTGTACCAAAACCATCATATCTCAGTCATACGAAATCCAAATCAAGTAAAACCAGTGGGGTTTGAAAATAGACAAAATTATATAAAACCCATCTTTTATTTTGAAGTTCAAATTCTGGTTGTAGCAGGGACGAAAACAGCAAATGAAATAGAACAGGCAGCAAATGCAAATTTCACACATCTAATCAAAAACATCATAACTTTCACAATATTGATCCAAACTCAACCAAACTTGAAATATAACCTACCAAACATCTGAGCATCATGTTTTAGGGATTCTAACATGTCCAAGCCTATTATTTTCATATGAGCAATCAATCAAACACATAGCATGCAATTAATCACATACACGAACAAAATCAAGTTTGGGTAAAACCTAGGTCATTATCCTATCAAGTTTCATGTCATAAGTCATCTATGGCCAAATTTATCACAATAGCGACAAAACCCATCAAGAAAAATACAAATTTTGGTTGTCTCTAGACCCAACTACACTAGATGTGAACTTTTTGACTTGTATCAACCTAATGAATTGTAGTACAAGTTACTTGCCTTAGTATGGAGATGAACACGATGCAAATAGTCCTAGAAGCAAAACTCACGAATGAAATCCTCTCAAAGCGCGAATCCAAGCAACAACGAGCAAAAACTCCTCTCACGAACGATCTCCTTGATGCACGAACAAAGTGGAGAATACCCACTTTGAGAAACACAAAGAGAAGAGGTTTGTGATGATGTTGATGTTGATGGTGGTGCTAGGTGGTGTATGGAGGCCGGCAATCCAATGTAAGAGGGAGAGAGAAAGATCATGTTTAGGGTTAGGGTTTGTTAGGGGTTTGGGATTTATATAAAGGGGTTAATGGGTTGTGGGTATTAGTATGTAGTAATAAGTATACAAATGGGTAATGGGTATTGGGTAAATAACAAATGGGGATACAATTTAGTGTGAAATCTATGGCTCTTGAAAAATCCAATTAGGGGTCGAAAAGCATAGGTTTGGAAAAACACCAACAAAATACCAACACATCACCATGGAAAAATATAATAAAGACAACGAGGCCAAAAATGAGAAAAAGAATCGAAATAATGAATACGAACAAACGAGACGATCAAACAACAAAATGAGCTCAAAATGAAATAAAAAGAATATATATTGAAAACAAATCCAATATACGGTTCCGAAAAATACAAGAGAGATAAATCCACGAAAATAAAAAATACATTCCAAAATACATAAAATGGAAAACATGGGTTACAAGTGGTTGCGCAAATGGTGCAGGATCGCTAAAATCAAGGCAGGAAGACCATCAGAGAACCATTTTTTGGAAGCCCTTAATAATCGATGGCTAATGACGGGCCATCGATAGTGGGTTGTTAAGAAAATATGTATTCTATAGTTTGTTATCTCTTTCCCCTCACCGGAGAAGTCGACTGATGTGATTACGATGGGCGTGGTGGATTTTGGGCACTTCTCAGTGATGTTTTTGAAATGGACTCCCAATTTTGGTGTCGAACTACATCAAGGTAATACCTATTGGATTTGAATTCACAAAATCCCTCTACACTGTTGGAGAAAGGAAGGCATTCAAGAAATCATCTATGAATTTGGGTTGGTGGTGGAGGTTGATCCTAAAACTGTTAAAAGATCGAATATTGTGTTTGCTAGGGTGCTTATTCGAAGCCCCAATATTGATCTCATGTCTAGGTTTACAAAATTTTACACCTACGATGCTGCTTATTTGATTCGATTCGCCCTAGAGGCGACGACGCCTAATGTGGAGGTCCGACCATGATCAATCCTAAGCCATCTACAATTAACTCCCCTAGAGATGAACAAACTTACAGTGAGGGTGCTTCATTCGGTATTGACACAACAATTAATGGTGCCCTTGAATTTGATCGTGCTTATCGTGAGCTTCTCTGAGTGGCGCTTGGTGATTGGCGGGAGGCAAATTCACCAAGCACACCCTCCAATAACCCCATAACCTCAATTCCACCTTTGAATTTCAAATGTGGTCAACATGCTTCGAAATCAGAGTAGTGTAGATCTGGCAGGTCACATGAGCAGCTGACTCGATCAAAGATTCATGCCAACGAGAAAAAGCAATTAACCCAAAAAATTTGCCACTTCGAGCTTCTGAAAGAAGATAAGGGCAACTGTCATATTTTGTATTGTAGCCCGTTGAAGGTTGATCGTGTCGTTGAGGTGAATTTGAAAGGGAAAAAGGATCATAAAATGTAGCCATTCTCAGCTTTTGGAATATGAGGGCTTGGAAGGTAGCACTTTTGAGGTTGATAGAAACTTGGATGCTCAAGGGGTAAGGGATGCAATAGCGGAACCTGCTCCAAAGTGGAAAAATCAACTTTTGGGGAAGGAGAGCTACAGTAACAAGGAGGCTTTACTGTGTAAATGGTGGTGGAAAATGAAGTGCAAGCGCAATATATGGTGGTCTAAGTCATTTTGCATCCTACTGTAGAAGGAAGAAATTCAGATTTGGTAGAAGAGAGGGGAAAGCAAGAGTGTCATTAATCTGGAAAGGAATAGCAAAGGTATGAGAGATCTATCGTACCAACACTAAGTGTAGGATCGCTAATGGGAAAGATACCAGATTTGTAACGCCCCTACCCCTAGCTCGGACAATTTATACAATTTATAAGACAAATTAGATACTATGTAGTACAACTGCCCACCACAGACTGCCTCTCAAAAGGTGGTTAACCGGATTGGTGACTCTTGATCATAGGCTATATTATTTATATTATATTTTATTACAGTAAGTTACCGATATGGGATATTATTTCATTATATCTTACCTTTCTCTACTGCACATATCCGGGTGGTAAGCCACGTCACCTTTTTTTTTTGTTGACCGAAGTCATCAGGCCTCCATTTCTTCATGTGGGCCCTCCATCATACTCACCATTCAATTCATTTCACCATATATATAGGCACCATCAGCCATATCATATATATATATATATATATATATATATAGAGAAATCTTCGGTTGCTCACTACTTTGGTGAGCACTCCGTGAGCACTCACGAAATAGAGCATCTATGACAAATCCGAACCGCTCATATTGTTCTATATACCTTAGATAGCCTACCAATAAAAAATCAAGTAATTTGATGTTCATTTGCCCATGATTTACACCATTACAAAATTGTATGGCTGAAAATTCTAACAGCATGATGGATGGGCAAATGAACTTCAAATTACTTGATTTTTTATTGTTAGGCTATCTAAGGTATATAGAACAATATGAGCGGTTCGGATTTGTCATAGGTGCTCTATTTCATGAGTGCTCACGGAGTGCTCACCAAAAGTAGTGTGCAACCGAAGGGAACTCTATATATATATAACCATCAGCTATATATATATACGGCTGATGGTTATATATATATATATATATATATATATATATATATATATATATATATATATATATATATATATATATATTTAACACGGGGTGTTACAAGATTATGGAGGGATAAATGGTGCGGAAATAACACGCTCCTGAACCTATTTCCGGAAGTAGCTGCAGCAACGGTAAACACTGATACGCTAGTGGTAGATGTGTGGCGAAAAAAGAGGCTCTCGCTCACATTACCCCGAAAAGTACGATCCAACTACAAAGTCTAAATAGTTACATCAGAGTTGAAGACAGATACACAAATGAGGTGGAGGACGAAAGGATCTGGAATTTAGGAGTCAACAAGGTTTTCTCTGTTAAATTCATGTACAACTGGTTGAACGATAGAGGAACGAAGTGCCCGGAAGTGGACGTTATTTGGAATACTCACGCTCCGCTGAAGGTTAAGATATTTCTGTGGTTGGTAAAGAACAATGCAATTCTTTCTAAAGTTAACCTGGTTAAAAGAAACATGCCGATTAATGCCAATTGCGATAGATGCAATCATACGGAGGAAGACACAAATCATTTGTTTTTCTTATGTCCTAAAGCTAGGTTAACTTGGGAGGTAGTATGCCTAGGTTTCGGCTCTCTAGATTACCCTAGTTCTACTTCTGAGGTTTGGGGGTCGTGGAAAGTAGATAGAATTATCAAGAAGGGTAGGTCGGCTTGGGATATTACAGTAGCAGCTACAATGTGGAGCCTGTGGCTAGACCATAACGACTTGTGTTTATGTAAAGTCAGTCATAGATTTTCAGTCACTCATTATTGATTGGGCAGGTGTGAAGAAAATGAGGAAGAGGCTCAGGAGGAAAGAGGAGTAGTCTGTTAGCCTGAGTTGCATGTATTCCTGTTGCTTTAGATTTCCTTTTGTATTTCCTGTTTTCAGTTTGCATGACAGGTCTATATGACCTTGGTTTTTGTAGTATGAACTTCTTGTTTCGTTAATCAATCGTTTATGAAGCGATGATGTGGTCATCTTTTATTTCAAAAAAAAAACGATGAGGGTGAGGAGGTAGCAGTAATCAAGGTATTCGGGGGCATGGAGAACCATGTGGCTCTAAAAGACGATGAGGGATGTTAGCGTAAAGGGCCCTTGGGGTTTGAACCCCCTATGTTGAAGAAAACTCATGATTTGGGGAAGATAACAGTGATTTGGCTGCAAGCTCTAAATAGCAAAATGAGAAGAGCAAAAGGAGAGATGGTGTGAGAACAAGCTTGATACAGCGAAGGGGGCCCTCGATGCCTCGATTGCCCATGTGAAGCCTATCTCGCCATTCAATGGTGTGGTGCCACGTGGCAGACACAAGGATAGAGAGGAGGGTTCCGAGGCGTTAGCTTTTCGTGGATTTGTGTCGTTTAATTGTATTGGGCCTAATGAGAGGTCCAACACAGAGATCTCTTCTTCTAAGGGTCCATCTTATAATGGGCTTGCTTATCATATTGGATACGACAACGTTGAGGATCAAAAGAAATTATGCTTTGACTTAGAGGATGATGATCTCTATGATTTAGATGTTGAATTTGTAGCAAATTTTTAGTCTTGCCCTAGCACAAAGTCTTCCCTGGAATTGGTTCCTTATACTTTTCCCTCTATGGGTACGTCGCAAGTTGAAGATCACCGGAGAAACACATAAGGTTTCAAAATTAACAAATGTGCTAAAATGGTTCATGTGGAGTCCTCAGCGGACCATTGCGGCAACCGCCAATACCGCTAAGGTCGATGATGGAGGTATGCGCTATTTTTTAGCTTCCATTTTTAATTTCGTGTTTGATTCTGAGGTTTATAGTATGGCCGAAAACTATGGTTTTGCGGTAGGCAATACTGAGCACAACGCGCTTCTCCTGAATAAATTTCGAGGGTGGGAGGTTTCGAGATTAAATTTAATCTCGAAGTATGAGTCCGCCCCCAACGTAATTCTCAACCTGTTGTTAATGAAGATCCTGTAGGGTTTCGGGGCACAAACGCAGCGAAAAAGAAATGAAAACAGATCCGAAACCCTAACCCTAGGATCCGTGTACAAGAGATGGCTAATAATGGAGAAATAAAATTTTACCAATAAAATTTTACCTTTCGGAGCTTTACGAAGGCTGAAAGATGGAGGTTGCAATCACCACGCAGCCCTAGTAGCTAGATCCGCGTCTCTAAGGCAGTCCACACGAACGTCCGATCGTCCAACGATCAAGGGAGCCGGTACTAGCCGATGATGCTTGCCTCTCTCTCTCTCTTTTGCCTCTCAACAGTTGAGCGGCTAGGGTTTTCTGTGGAAAACGGATTTGTCAAAGATTCACTTAATCCAATACATCTCTATGTATTTATAGGGAGAGATAAGAGGTGGGCTTAACCGTAATCAGTTTGGCTTCTGATAAGACCAATCTGATTTGGTTTTATCATTTAAATTCGAATTAACCGTAATCAATTTGGCTTCTGATAAGACCAATCTGATTTGGTTTTATCATTTAAATTCGAATTATCCTTTAATTAATTAAGTCCAACTCAATTAATTAAATAACTAATTTCGAATCATTTAATTTAAATTCCGAATTTAAATTAATACTCCTTTTAAACGTTCTAAGTGTGTGACCCTTTAGGTTATTATTACGTTGGCAATAATTTTATTATCTTATAATAAAATTATAAACAATGAGCGGTATCTAGTAATACATCATTGCTACCCAAGTAATAATAATAATTGGTGATTCAATTAAACCTTTCGTGACTAATGTCTCCATGTAATATAATCCTTTTAACCTTGATATTATAGATTAAACTAGAGGCATGGGACGTGTCATCCTCTTAATAATTTAATCTTTATTTTCTTGATCGATGAGTAGACTATTCAAACAAATCAATATTTGAGCATGGCCATGCATTTCATAGTCTCACTCAAACAAGAGGCCGATAATATCGCTCCTAAAATTAGGAGGGTTAAATTCCTTCTAGATCATTCATATTTCTCACACGATTCATAATGAACCCAATACTATCTTTATCATTACCCGATTAAAGATAACTTTTGATAGAATCAAAGTACATTAATTCTCGTGTAGAAATATAATGATTTCAGGTCAGAGGACCATTACACCATTATCACAGTGAGATTACTTATGACACTTATTAATTCATTCCATGTAGAATCTCACAGTGGGTCTGTCCAGTACAATGTACTCTTACATTTACCTATGTATTGATTTTAGTATCTCTATACTAATGACCCATGAGAGGTGGTCATCAATCAATCAACATACTAGTCTCAATGTATTATTACTGTCCTAATAATAATAATACTCGACTAGGGACATTTAAGATTATTATACTATATATAATCTCATGTTCATATAGTTCGTATTAATAATCTAAGGACATTTATCATGCTAATATTTATAACGCAGTAAATACGAAGCATAATAAATTATTAATATAATCAAAAGAACATAATGTCAATAATACTGATTACATAATATCATTGTATTGCCTCTAGGGCACCTACACTAACAGATCCTTCTTTGGAAAGTTAGGGGATTGGGGAGACAGGGCAAGCGTGAGATGGTTAGGGATATCATCATCTCCTCCAAAAATGGCATTGTTAACTGTCACATGTAGCGAGTCTTAGGCGAGTTGGAGGGAATAGGATATGTGAATGTAGGATCATTCCGTCTGTTGGGGCATCAGGTGGAATCGCTAATGGTTTTAACCCTTATTGTTTAACCTGTCTGGAAGAATTCAGATGGGAATTATCTTTGTCCGTTCTACTCCAAAATCGTAACAATAACTAGACTCAGGCCATTTCAATAGTCTATGGTCTGAATCTCGCTCCAGTTAGACTTATGTTCTGGAATGAATTACGTTTTATCAGATCGCGTTGGTAGTGTCCTTGGCCAGTGGGGGTGACTTTAACATCACTATATTTGCATTCGAACACAGAGGGAGAGGAGCTAGCGATGCTGACAGACAAGAGTTCAACCATGTTATTACTAACCTTGAGCTGGTCGCCACCCCAAATTCAGACCAATTGTTTACATGGTCCAATATGCAAGCATCCCGTATCCTGGCTAAGCTAGATAGAGTGCTCATTTCATTATATTGGGAAGCAAAATTTCCTATAGTCAGTGTGAAATCCCTCGATCCTTAGGCCTGCCCCGGACCACATTCCCATATTAATGGATTCGGGCGAGCGACATGCCAACATCCATAAGAAATTCAGGTTCGAGAAAGCTTGACTGGAGATTAAGGGTTTCCACCACCTGGTAATGAAAAATTGGGCGCTACTCACTAGAGGAAACGAAGCGGAAACAACTTGGTGCGAGAAGATTCGTAGGCTTTGGGCTAAATTAAGAAATGAAATCGTACTCGCTTTGCGACTATCTGGCGAGCTCAAGATTCCATCATCGAAGAGATTGATGGCCTTGAGAGAATAGAGGAATCTAGGGACCTCTCTTAATCTGTACGCAATAGGCTTATATCATTAAGGGATAATATATCTCAATTGTACAAATTGGAAAAAATCAAACAATAAAGGTCCATAATTTTGTGGCTCAAAGAGGGAGACACGAATACGACTTTCTTTCACCATGTTGCCAGCTCACAACAGATTTAACGTTATCCTTTCAGTATATACTGAGTGAGGTGTGATTCAAGAAGAAGAGGATATTCAACTAGCTTTCCAATCCCATCTCAAGAACAGATTAGGTCGTAAAACTTAATTCAGGGTTCCGTTGAAGGAAGCGTTCTGGCAGAATAGATCTGGTAATTTGGAATAGTCCCTTCATAAGTCTTGGCTTCCGAATGGGACCCAAAGTGTCTTGGTTTTGGAAATGGGTGGCCAAAGTTTACAACTCCTTTCACAGTTGTGTTTTGTCCTTCATTGGCTGTGGCATGGCGACCAGGTTCTGGTGGGATTAATGGTGTGGTGATCACGCACTTAGAGAGTTATTCCCTGATCTTTTTTAGCGTGCTTCCCATCCCAACATTTCGGTTGCCAATACATGGAAAATAGGCTTCTAGAGACCCCTTTTCAGATTGCATCTCGATACGGAATACCAATTGAGACTTAGGGCCCTTCAATCTTACATTGTTCAAGCATGAGTTATATGCTCTTATGGACCAGACCACAAAGCTTGGGGTTTAGAAAAAAAATGGGACCTTCACGGTTAGCTCGCTTTACAACTATATTCACTTTAGGAATTATAGTCCGAAATGGTCCACGCTCCTTTGGAATGTCAAAGCACCGATGAAAATGAGTCTTCCTTTGGTTAGTCTTCAACGATGCGATTCTGACTAGAGAAAACTTGGTAAAAGACAACCACACATCGCAACAAACTGTTGCTTCTATAATGCCCGCATGGAATCGAAGACACATCTGTTCTTAGATTGCCCTAGAAATAAGTTCGTTCTATGCGAGGTCCTGTTGGCACTTGAAACGTCAATTTATTTCCAGGTTTATGAAGACCTTTGGATAAGGCCTTTTTTCGCTTACGAGAGACGGGTGATGAGGGAAGCGTGGTATATTGCAATCGCCGAAACGACCTGAGTTTTATGGCTAGACAGAAATAACTTTTACTTTTGCGGGACTTGTAATAGTATTTTTGGTAATCTCTCTCACATCAAGCATCTTATTTCTTTTGGGGCTACACTGCGGCGGCAGGTCCAAGGGGAAGAATCGCCAAGGCGTTTTAGGTAGCGGAGTACGATGATGAAGAGGTAGAGATCGGTCCTACTATTGACTGATACAGTGCTTCATGGTCTAGTTGCCCACCCTCCAGGGCTTTGTTGGAGGGATCTCTTCAATCATTTTGTACTAGTTGGATGCTCATGTATGTTTTCGTTTAGTTTTTTTGTCCCACCCTCCTATCTCTAATGGAGGTGTTATATTTTATTTATTGCTTGTAGTTTTTTGTAATTGCGCTAACTCCTTATTAATGAAACATGGTAGTTATACTCCACATTTTCTTTAAAAAAACACACACACACACACAAAGAGCAGATGTGGACCCAATCAATGTGCACAAATTACTTGATGAGGACACAATTTCTTATGTGAAGCATATTTATTGTGAGAAGAACTTTGTACCGACTACTCCGCAAAGCGAGAGAAAAACTCAAACAATAATTTTCTTATTGGTTTGAATAATGATGTAGACCTTACTAGTTTAATTGAGGCTAACATGCGTGGCTTACAGCAAGAGCGATTGTAAATCGTCTTTCAAATCTATACATAATTTATACTATTACATATTACTTGTGCACTTTCAACTATCAACACGAAACAACTGAATCATTTGGAACAAGTTAAAGAAGATAAAGAACAATCCGCGATCTAAATTCCCAGTGAATTGCTTCAGGACGTACAATTGTAGATAAGAGAGAGAGAGCATCCACCAAGCCAAACTCAGAAAGTACCAGAATCAATTTTTTTTAATAACATGATGGAATCCTAAGGGATTTCAGCCACCCAAAAAGTATATAAAAACCAACCAAAACAGAAATACAACCACCAGAATAGCACTAACTGATGCAACAGAAGCTGAAAGCTTCATAACAAAATAACATCAGTAGGCAATGAGTTTATAACCGAGTATCACCAAGTAGTACAAAACATAAAAGAGAGAACAAACACAACTAATAGACTTTGGGGGTCTAAAATGATGACCGGACTATCCTGGCTAGCACCCCTTTCATACGCAGTCTGATACGAAAACACCAGAAGGATCCCAGTAATATATTCTTGATCATGAGCTGACATGGCAGAGATGGACTCCAGAGTAGCAGAAATTGGATCAATATCCATATTGGCATCATCATGATCAGGAACCTCCACAGGAGCATCAGGGATAGTAGAAGAGGGGGCATCAGCAGATAAAAGAGGAGCCGGAGCATCTTGAGAGGTGTCTTCATAGATGTCTACAAAGATATCTACAGTATCAGCAGTAGGAACATTCACCATAGGAGGAGTAGCCACCCCTTGAGATCCAGAAGTAGTAGAACCCATGTTTGTATAAGGCCCTGCCATAGAAACATCATGAATAAAATTTTGAAAAGCAAGATTGATCGGAGTAAAATCTACAAGAAGCTTTTTAGACTGAGGGAGAATATCTGACCAAAGAGAACAAAAACAGAGAAGGGAGTGAAGAATAGAAATAATATCAGAGCTCTTTTTGAGGAAAATCCTATTATTACGTTCTTTCCAAATAACCCAAATAAGAGCCATCATAAGAATGTCCCAAAGAAGACGCAGTCTAGGTTTGATTCTTTTCTTTCTCCAAGTGCTCCACCAAGATTTGATCGAAGGGGGATAACCTTTAATATTCCAGGTTTTTTAAAAATCAACCAAATATTCTTCAAAAAAGGACATTTGACAAAGAGATGGAATGCATTTTCAGAGCCATGAGAGCAAAGAAAACACTTTTGGCCCAGAGCTAAATTTCTTTTGTTAAGATTGTCCACAGTAAGTAGCTTATTATTAATAGCTAACCAAACAAGGATCCTAACTTTTAAAGGAGCAACATTTTGCCAGATAACTTTAAAAAAAAGACAAAGAACCCCACCAGAATTAAGAAAATTGTAAAAAGATTTAATAGTAAAGGAACCAGAGTAGAACCATCTCCACTTAAAAGAATTTATAGTCGACCAATCATAATTGCTGATGAGATGGATAAGATCTTCAAATTGATGAGATTGAGAAGTAGAGAAGTTCTTCTAAAAGTGATGTTCCAAATTTTGCCATACGAATTTGTGCTATAAAGAGAAAAAATAGTTGCATTTGGATTGGAGGCAATTTTAAAAAGAGACGGAAAAGAAGAAGAAAGAGAGCAATTCCCAATCCAAAGATCAGTCCAAAATCTTACAGTTCTACCATCCCCACAAATTTTTTGAATACCACACTTAAACATTTCAGCAGTTTTCCAAATACCTTTCCAAAAAGAGGAGATAGAAGGGGGTTTCCCAGAGAAGTCTCATATATGTCTGCGTCTAAAATATTTCTGATGGAGGATTCTAATCCAAGTAAGATTCTCCTCATAAATACTTTTCCAGAGCCACTTGCCAAGCAAGACCAAATTGTGGTTGCGCAAGTTAATAATCCCTAAACCTCCTTCCTTTTTATCCTTGCAAACTCTCTTCCAATTCATCAAACATTTGCCATTATCAGAAGTGGAAGAACCAGTTCAAAAGAACTTTCTTCTAATAAAATCATTTTTCTTAATAACCCAACAAGGAACATAGAAATAAGAAAGAAGATAAAGAGGAATGCTAGAAAGGACAGAGTTAATAAGAGTAAGCCTCCCACCCCTAGATAAGGATCTACCAGCCCAACAGCTAAGCCTTTTTTCAATTCTTTCGATAATAGGAAACCAATCAGATTTGTGAAGGTTGCCAATTCTAAGAGGGATACCCAGATAAGAAAAAGGAAAGTTACCTCTAGGCAATTGGAAAAAGCAGAGATTTCTAATTGTTTACAAAAATCACCTTCCAACCAAATAGTAGCAAAATTGGAGAAATTGCTTTTCATGCAAGAAATACTCTTGAAACAATAAAGAATAAGCTTCAGATTTCTTAATTTAATGCCATCGCAGCAATAAAACAAAATAGTACCAGAATCATATTCATCAGCCTTTCTCGGAATTGCTATTGGAGATGCGTACTAAAGTTTCGAAATAAGCAAAAAAAAAGGAAGATGTACGGTTTCAAATACCAATCCGAGATAGAATTAAACATCAAATTTGATAAAATAGATTAAATGAAACCCTGCTTTTTCAAGTCATTGCGCTTTATGTTTGATTATTTCATTATTTGGACACTTAATCAGTTCCTACCAAGTAATTCCTGTGATGTGGATGAACTGAAGTATGTACAATAGAACTATGTACGTGGTTGGAGAATCGCAAAGTGGATTTATCAAAGGGAGAGACATCATGGATAGTGTGGCATCCGCGCACGAAGTGGTGTTCAGAGAGAACAAGGATAAGGCGGACGGTTTTCTACTAAAAATAGACTTCGAAAAGGCATACAACTCGCTAGAATGGGACTGTGTGGAGGAAGCGCTGAAACTTAAAGGGTTTGGGCCCAAGTGGATAACGTGGATTACGAAATGTGTCCACGGGGGGAAGTCTTTCATTCAAGTAAATCGGCAGATGGGCAAAGAAATTAGATGCAAGAGGGGACTCAGGCAGGGAGACCCATTGTCTTCGCTACTATTCGCAATAGTAGTAGATGACCTGGAAGAAATGATCAATAGGGGTAGGGTACGAGAGATTATACAGAGGATCAAGGTCAAAGGAGTTCCCCAATCAATATCTACCCTTCAATATGCGGACGACACACTGTTGTTTGGAGCGGCCAAAGAGGAGGAGATGGGTGCGATTAAATTTGCATTGCAGTGCTTCGGTGCGTGGTCAGGGCTGAAAGTGAACATAGCAAAGACTTCTGTACTCCCTGTTAGCGACCATCTCTCCACCCCGGTCGAATCTATCATGAGTTACTTCGGGTGCGAAATTGATAATTTTTCCCTGGTATATCTTGGGGTACCCATTAGACCAGGGGCACTCCAAAGAGAAGATTGGCTACCATTAATCGAAAAGATAGATAAGAAGTTAGCCGGGTGGAAGGGACGTTTTCTCATGTTAGGTGGTCGAATTACGTTGTTAAACTCGGTGCTTAGCAGCATACCGACGTACCTAATGTCGATCTATGAGATACCGTAATGGGTGATCCAGAGGATAGATAAAAGTAGAAGAAGGTTTTTATGGAAAGGAGCGGACAAATCGAACAAAGGAATGCCACTGGTAAAATGGGGTAGAGTATGCAAAGACAAGAATTCGGTGGGCTAGGGATTCTCAATTTGAGGGATATGAACAAGGCACTGCTGTGCAAGTGGTGGTGGAAGATGAGGAGGAGACGCAATCATTGGTGGTGCAAATCCTTTGCACAGTATAGAGGGAGGAAAATGTACCGCTTCGGAGGAAAGTCCGCTTTCGGAAAATATTCGGCGCTATGGAAATTAGTAGCTAAGGTAGGCTTGTTGTACCATGCACATACTAGATGCAGGATCGGGAATGGGAAGGACACAAAATTTTGGAGGGACAGGTGGTGCGGGGATATAAGCCTGATGAACCTATTCCCCGGAGCAGCAAAGGCCACGATTAATATCGACATGGTAGTGTCGGATGTATGGTGCAACAAAAGACTGAAGCTGGACATTAAGGGACAAGTTTCGCAGAGTGAACTACTAGATTTCACTATCCTGAATAAGTTCATCTCAGATGAAGGAGGAGATATCAGCAAGGCCGAAGACAGTAGAGAGTGGATATTGGGGAGTTCGGGGGATTTTACGGTATCCTCGATGTATAAGCGCATTAACGACGGAAGGTTGCATTGTAAGGATGCAAAGATAATTTGGAAACTGTCCATTCCGCTGAGGGTTAAAATTTTTGCATGGCTAGTTATGCACGACGCGATCTTAAAGAAGATTAATCTGCAGAAAAGGAAGATGCAAATCGACGTGATATGCGGGGATTGTGAGTGCAATGACGAAGATATTAAACACCTTCCTTTCGAGTGTACTAAGGCTAAACTAGCGTAGGAGAATATATGTCTACGATTTGGGAGTATACATAGTCCTAGGTCCAGCGCAGAGGTCTGGGGCCGCTGTTGGGTAGAACTAGCTAGTAAGAAAGAGAGAGAGGAGTGAGGTATCATAGCTTCAGCAACCATGTGGAGCATATGGTTGAGCCGGAATGATTTATGCTTTCGTAATATCAAACACACTTATTTGGGTCTCATGCACAAAATTCTGACTATAACCCATGAATGGACAGGTAACAGGGGAGCTATGAAACGTCTACGGATGGAAGGGGAGGAGTAGGAGCCGATGGTGGACATTTTGGCATAGCGACGACGTCATTTTGGATTATGACTGGAGCAGAGCACCGTCGTTTTTTCTGTTATATTATTGTTGTTCTAGCTTGCGAGTAGCTTGTATCTTACTCTTCTAGGATGTAGTTCGTCGTTGTTACTTTCTTTTGTCCAGTCTACTGGATAGACGTTGTATTTTGAGTTTATGTAAGTAGTACTACTTTGTTTCTTTAATATTGCATTAATGAATCGATGACAGGGTCATCTTTATCAAAAAAAAAAAAAAACTATGTACGTAATTTAATAAGTACAATGTCTATTTCGTCTTTCAAAATTTTCCTTTCAACATTCTTTGATAAACAAGCGCATATATAATCATCTCCGAAAACACACACGAATATCAGTAGGAGCCTTACGTATTTATCAAGTGTTAAACGAACAAAATTAACTCTAACAGGTATACATAACTGATGTTCGTATATCATATAAATTAGAAAAATTCAAAGCTTCTCCCTGCTGATCTCCATGTCTTTTTTTGATAATAAGATGACCTCTGTCATCGTTTCATTAATGAGAATTAAAGAAACACGGTAGTACAAGATACATAAAACAAAACATAAGGGGGTCTCCATACTCCCTTAATCGCTAGGACTGTCTAGAGTACAACAAGTGACAGTGAAGCGTCAAAATACATCAATAAAGGATCAACAAAAACATACCACGTCAAAGTACATCAAAATACATAAGGTAGTCCCAATCACTGTCTGGGCCGCCTCCTCAGTAAGCGCTGGCTCCCTACTCCTCTTCGGCCAACCTGATCTTCTTCGTTTGTCCCACGTAACCTGCCCATTCATGAATAAGGAGGAAAATGTTATGCATCGAAGAATGAAATCTTTGATTAATGTTTCTAAAACATGAGTCGTTACGGTCTAGCCAAAGTCTCCAGATAGTAGCCGCTACTGCTAAATCCCATGCCCTTTTGTCCTGTGGTCTAATGTATTCATCTCTCCAAGTGCCCCATAACTCCGAAGTGGAATTAGGGAACCGAGTACACCCGAACCCCCTACAGATAATCTCCCATGTATGTGCTGCCTTAGGGCACGTGAAAAATAAATGAGTCGTGTCCTCATCCGCTTGGAGGCAATGCGTGCATCTAACGTCTATCTGCATATTTCTTCTCCTGAGATTTATTTTTGTTAGAATCGCGTCGTTATGAACTACTTGCTGATCTCGATGTCCTTAAATTTATTTTGAAATTTTATCTAATTTAACTGGCTCCATACATTACAAAAAGTAGTCCAAATTACTGTAAAACAATTTAAACTATCAACATGAAACAACTCCCTCATTTCGAATAAGTCTTCTCCTTCAATTCTCCCATTGAATTGCTATTGGTGAAACTAAAGTTTCGAAATAAGAACCAGAAGCAGCGCGGTCGTTCAAAAAGATATGCTCGTCAAGAAGGGTCCCACTCTTGAGCTCGCACCATCTGTAGAATTTGCCATCGGAATATTCTGGTAATAAAATTTTTCCATACCGCATTGACAGTGGATGCAACATTGTAAACATACACCGATGTTCCCTTAGATCCAGTTTGATCCTATAGTTCACCCACAACTGAGTTTTACAGTCTTTCAACATCCACTGACGAAGATATGTGTTACCATCAACTTCGTCCAATTGATGATTGTAGAGACAAAAACATTCTCCCAACTCTGCAAAGTATGGAGGGAGAACAGGTTGCACGTGCATTCGTCTAGGTGCATTCGTCTATAAGTTTAGCTAGGGAACTAGGGACTAGTTAATGTTGTAGGTTTGCTGTGTAATTGTTTTCCGTTGTTCCATTAAGGAACTAGAGATGTAACTATTTGTAATAATGGTTTCGTTAATTATTATTAATTAAATGAAGCGGTGACGCGGTCATCTTTTTCTTTAAAAAAAAAACTCCGCAAAATATGGAATCGTACAGCCAAAATAATCCTTGGGAAGCATAATTGCATCAAATGTCTCGCTTTGAATATCCAATGATATGGCAATTTCTGGATCAAAAATTTCCCAATAGATTCGTCCAGCTTCATCAGCAATAAGATAGTGATAATAAACTCCAAAGATAAGCTATCTTAAAAGGAAGGCAAGCTCACTCTGATTTAGATTTTTCTTTCTTTTGTTATTGTATATATGTTAGAATGAGAACAAACATTTTCAAGCTTCAAATTCAGACAACTTCATCCAGATACTGTTTAGGACTAGCATGCATGACAAACAAAATGTGCAAATAAGCTTGCACTGCAATAGCGAAACAAGATCTAGTGACATTAGATTGCTTAGAAATACGAAGGTTGTATTATTGATGAAGAAATTTAAATCAATTCGACAAATACATGCACGAGACTAAAGTATAAAATCAATTCATATGACTGCTCAGGTTCTGTCTGCAAGGAAACGGTGCAGCATCAAATTTGTTAAAATAGATAAAACGAGAGAAAGTGGGCTTGTAGGTTGCTATCTTATAATTCTATGGCCCTTCTTCAGTTCCTCATTCAAAGAAATATTTTGTTACAAGGGTAAGGTATCCTAGTTTCAGAGATGAAAGCTAAGATAAAAAAAACACAGCACAAAAGAAGGAACAGTACCAGCACCAAAGACGGTTACTTCTAAGGGAGATAACTTGCCATTATCCAAATGCTATTCCAATATATAGAATTATGGCATGACACCATAAAAATCTTCTCTTCTCTTCAAGTCATTGCACTCTTTATGCTGCTTATTTCAGGAGTCAGTTCCTACTAACAAAATGGTATGTACAAGTAGTACAACTCGTGAATATAATCATTCTTGCAAACACAAAATATCATTACAAGTCTTTACTATTCATCAATTGGTTTAAGTGAACGATATTAACTTGAACATGTAGATATAACTGATGTTAGGGTCATATAAACCAGTAGTTTGAGGCTTTGTCATAAGATCTACACAGTTTAGAAAGACATACCTACTACCGATTTTAATTGTAACTGATAGAAAGCAGATTGATATATAACTGGTCCAAGGCAATTGTCTGGCAAAACTAGCACCTCAGATTGTGAGACAGTGATCACAGCAAGCTGCACACGCTGTCACCTACACGGAAGAATGTTCGATGAAACAGAGAAACTCCAAAGTGTATCTGAAAGAAAGCATCCTATACCTATATCACAGATTATTCACTAAAAGATGCATCATTACATGTATATTGAAAGAACAGAAAAGAAAGCTCCAAGAATAACGTTAACTTGGAGGAAGATTTTTTTTCCGTTCTAACATAAAGATGATAGAGAAACATTAAAATAGAAGAACAGAAACAATCATTAGAGTTCCAACGGGATACACATTATCAAATTCCTCAGTAACACAATATGATCAGCAATTAAACTAAACAAACGATCTAAGCCATGTACGTAGTTCTGATATGATTGAAGAAGATCGAGAAGTATATATGAATCAAGACAAACTCAGAGGGCAGGGTCACCAACAATAACAATAGAACTTCCCTAGCTCGCTCTATCATTGATTTATCCCTTGAATTGCTCTTGGCGATACTAAAGATTCGGAATAAAGAACAGCATCACCAGGGGTCAAATAATTCAAGGGCTTGCCAACAAACATTCCATTCTCGAGATCATACCAGTCGAATCTGCCATTAAAATCAGATATCAAAATCTTCCCATCCTGCAGCATTGCCAATGGACGCACCGTTCCAGATGACATGACAGAAATATCTTCCAATTGATCCAGATCGATACTATGTTCCTTCCACCTGTTGTTCTTACAATCTTCCAGAATCCACAAATGAAGATACTTGTACTTACCATCCGTCTTCTTCTTACTATTCATTCGATGATAATAGAAACAAAAACATCCTCCCACCACCTCTGCCTCTGTAGAAAAAGTCTCGCTCTGTATATCAAATGATATGGCCTTTGGTGGGCTACGGTAATTATTAGTTGCCAGATAAATTGTTCTGCCATTGACAGAGGAGCAAGAGACTGAATCAATAGGGGCATCTCCAACATCTCTCCAAGTTTGGGAAGAACCACCCAAGGTCAGTATCCTACATCCTATTTTCTGACTAATCTCTCGACTGTAGAACCGCACAACTTTGTATTTCTTGATCGAAACATCATACATCAATGCTAATCTATATGGATATCTCATGAGGCCTTGCACCGGAAGTGCTACGGCTTCGTTCATGCTTGGGTTCACCAAATGTATGCTGTTCTCACTATAGATGCAAATCAAGCCATGACAAGAGTTTGATATCTTGCAAAATTTGTTTCTTTTTTTGAAGCTATTTAGATCAAACTGGATGTGATAATCTTCACCAGTATTATAATAATGCACTACTAACTGATTCTTTTCGTCACAATTCAGAATGATGGTACTGAGGTTGGCAGTAGCATTCTCATTATTGCATCTGATTACCCTAAGTTGCATGTGTAGATCTCTAAATTTCTTCTCTCGAATAAGTGAGTTCCACAGCTTGCATACGCACCTGAATCTCAGTAATGATTCGACAGGAAGCCTCGGAAGTATCTCAAAATGCATCAAACTGTCAGGGACATTGACTCCCTCGGCCTCGGCTAATGAAAAATTAGCTACCCCTCCTATTGCCGAACACTCCTCCTTTAAAGGATCCATAACAACTCTTTTGCTCTTCTGAACGCGCCCTAGCGTCGTGCATGATCCGGGTTTTCTACTATTCATATTTCTCCTTCTATTCAAGTTTGGATGGAAACGTGGATTAGGGTTAAGGTTAGGGTAGTAAGGATTCCAATCGGGATATGTATTATAATAATAATAATAATAGTAGTAGTAGTTATTATTATTATCATAGTAATAAGCATAAGGAGGAGGAGGTTGTTGCATGGCATGCATATGAAGAGGAGGAGGAGGTGGAGGAGGAGCAGCAGGAAGAGGAGGAGGAGGAGGAGGAGGAGGCCATTGACCGCCAGCGACGGCGTACATATTGATTGATAAGTGAGAAGAAACAAAACAGAGAGGGAGAAAGATTCAAAGATACCAGTGTGTTTAACTCAGTCAGGGCAACCCTATTTATCTATGAATGTAACTATCATCTCCTTCCATATACTAATAACTAGGTTTCTTCATAGAACCGTAGTTTGTAATGGGTCGGATTCGGGTCAGATCCTACATGATCCACTTGCAGGCCATTTGAAGGGAAGGAAAATGAGAAATCTTTGGAAAATGCTAATTAAATGGGAAAATAATAATCCCCTTTATTTATATGGTACGTACTAATAAATAGAAGAGATTGACTAAGGATACAATCTTCTGGTATTATGTTATAACAATAAAGAAGAGATTTGAGTACTGCAGGATTATTTTCCAGCTAATAAAGATCCATATCCAACAAGATATGGAAAGATCAGGTCCTATCAAACTCGATTGATTCGTGTGATCTTTTACCTTAAGTTAATTGTTAACAGAAAAGTAACCAAGGTTAATCATGAGATCAAGTCACTAATATAAAAGCTCAAGATAGACAACATGCAGGGTGTGTTTTTATGATGTGTTTATGTGATCACGATTTAAGTGTATGAATGCATTCTGCCAGATAAAAATGCACTGCAGTAACAACTAGTAATCACTAGATTGCTTGATTTCTGTCAAGATTTACATAGCTTGGAAGGATCTTTTAGGTTATATATTGGTGCAAATGACTTCAAATCGTTGGAATGATACCTGGGAAAGGTTGATGCTTTTTATTTTTTTATTTTTAAGGAAAGATGACAACGTCATCAATTCATTTCTAATCTCTAATAATAATAATATTATAATGGGAGAAGGCCTTAGTGTCATTCTACCAACATGTGCAACGCACGTACATAACTAATATAAAAGATGTTTCCAGTTCAAATCCTCCCTACGTCAGAGTTATTAATTTTTTTTGAAATTATTAAAACGTGCATCGCACGTGTAAATTACTAGTTAATGATAATTAAAGAAGCAAAATCCATTACATAGAACTATAAGTCTAAGGATACACGATCTTGAAATCCAAAAACATCAACAACCACCAAACCAAGTAACAACAACAACTAAATAAAAGAAGATACAAAGAGTGGTGAAGATACATCTCATAAGCACTCGAGCCTCAACTCGTCTATTCGTCCTCCTCCAATCGAAGTCTTTTTTGTGCACCTACATGATAAGCCCATGAATGAATATAATAAAAAAAAGTTATGCATAAGAACAGAAACTGTAATAGCTAGCATTGTTGCTAAAGCATAATCTTTACGGACTAGCCACTCTCCAATATGTTAAACTCAAACATAAAGCAAAAGACCAAATAGCAGAGAGTAGCAACACAATAGCAAGGGAGAATGTGCTCAGTTATTTTTTTATCAATGCTCTGTGTTTTATTTAATCGGATACAAGCTTTAAATAGGCTGAAGAAGAGAAACAAAAAACACTAGAATTTGGGAGAAGCCCACTCCTATTTACTTGGTCCTTACTCCTACCAATAAGCATAGCCATACAATTCAAAAATGAACGTTAGTTTTGAATCAAACTCCAACACTCCCCCTTGATTCAAAATCTACTACACCAAGAAGCTTTCTGAATTTGAAAAACTTCTCGTAAGATAGTGCTTTAGTAAATCCATCGGCAATTTGATCATTTGTAGGACAGAACTTCAGTTCAACGACTCCTTTTGTAACAGCTTCATGTATGAAATGGTAACGGAGCTCAATATGCTTTGTTCTGCCATGGAAGGACGGATTCTTTGCCATACATATTGCCGCCTTGTTGTCGCAGTATATAAGTGTTGGAGATGTCTGAATCTCGAACAAATCCTCCATGATTCTTCTCATCCACATAGCTTGACAAACAGTAGATGTCGCAGCAACATACTCAGCTTCTGAAGACGATAAGGCGGTACTTTCTTGCTTCTTTGACATCCATGAAACCGCACCCGAACCAAGGTTGAAAATGAATCCACTTGTACTCTTCCGGTCGTCTAAGGAACCTGCCCAATCACTGTCAGTAAAACCAACTAAATTAAAATGAGAGGAAGGATGATACCAAATCCCATAGTTCGTGGTTGCTCGAACGTAGCGGAGAATACGTTTTGCTGCTCCAAGATGATGTTTGGAAGGATTATGCATGAACCTTGATATCAGGCTTACTGCAAACACAATGTCAGGACGAGAATGAGTTAAGAACATTAATCCACCAACAAGCCCTCTAAAGTATTTTTCATCAGCTTTTTCTGTGCCATCTTCTAGAACCAGCTTCTCATTTGCATTCATTGGGGTTGAACATCCTTTACAATTTTGCATCTGAATTTTATTGAGAAGGTTGAAAGCATACCTCTCTTGAGAAATAAAAATACCATCTGATGTTTGTTGGACCTGAAGACCAAGAAAATATTGCAACAATCCAAGATCTGACATTTCAAATTCAGTCATCATAATGGTCCTAAAGTTTTCAATAAGAGATAGAGAAGAACCCGTGTAGATTATGTCATCCACATATACACAAACAATAAGTATTTTATCTTTACCTTGTGTCTTCACATATAGTGTAGGTTCATTATCACTTCTATGAAATCCATGTTTAAGAAGATAAGAGTCAAGACGACTATACCATGCCCGTGGTGCTTGTTTCAGTCCGTATAGTGCCTTCTTGAGTTTATAGACATTCTCCTCCATTCCTTTGACCACAAATCCTTGTGGCTGCTCAACATAGACATCCTCATTCAAATATCCATTTAGAAATGCAGATTTAACATCAAATTGAAAAACATCCCATCTTTTTTGAGCTGCAAAAGCTAAAATTAGTCTAGCAGTTTCTAAACGAGCAACAGGTGAAAAAGTTTCATAAAAATCTACACCGTAGACTTGCACATACCCTTTAGCAACTAAACGTGCTTTATACCTTTTAACATTACCTTCTCCGTCATATTTTATCTTGTACACCCATTTTACCCCGATTGCATCTTTTCCAGGGGCAAATCTGTCAACTCCCATGTTTGGTTCTTTTCAATTGCGGTAATTTCTTCTTTCATGGAAGTCTCCCATTCTTCTTTTCCATATGCTTCTTCATAGCAAATTGGCTCTGCAACCATTAAAGCAAATTGACATGATGCATAAATCTCTGACAAGGATTTTACCTTTCTTGGAGGACTTTCTTCATCAGAATGTGGAGAACTTCTATTTATAGGAGAAGTACTTGTTGGAGCTGCAGATGTAGATGCGATCGATGTCGAAGATGTTGGAGGACTTCTATTTATAGGAGAAGCACTTGCTGATGGAGATGCGATCGATGTCGAAGATGTGGGTTGAGTCACAACTTCTTCATTTGAAGGATGTGGTATGGATGAGTTTTGCCCTTCACCAATCTTCTGAACCTGTTGGCTATCATTCCACATCCAACTAGCATTTTCATCAAATATCACATCTCTACTAATAATCAACTTCTTGGTTATCGGATTATATAATCGATAAGCTTTTGATTCACTACTATAGCCAAGAAGAATGCATTTTTCACTTTTATCATCTAACTTTCTACGAATTTGAGGGTGAACAAATGCATAAGCAATACAACCAAATACCTTGAGATGACTTACTCCTGGTTTTCTTCCAAACCATGCTTCATATGGTGTCATATTTTGTACAGCTTTTGTTGGCGAGCGATTTAGAAGATATACTGAAGTTGCTACAGCTTCCGCCCAAAAATCATTAGGAAGACTCTTTTCTTTCATCATGCTCCGAGCCATCTCTACAATGGTTCTGTTCTTTCTCTCGGCGACTCCATTTTGTTCAGGTGTGTACTTCACTGTAAGCTGCCTGCATATACCATTTTTCTTACAAAAAATGTTAAACTCAGTTGATAAAAATTCTCCCCCTCTATCAGTTCTGAGGATTTTTATAGCATGTCCACTTTGATTTTCAACTAATGCCTTGAACTCTTGAAACTTAGCAAATGCTTCAGACTTTTTTGTTAAAAAATATACCAAACTCATTCGAGAAAAATCATCAATAAGGAGCAAAAAATATCTTTTCTTATTTAATGATAAAGTCTGCATTGGACCACAAATGTCAGCATGAATAAGTTCTAAAGGCTTAGTAGATCTCCATGATTTTACGACAAGAAAAGATGAACGATGTTGTTTTCTATAAACACAACCTTCACAAACATTATTAACACATTCAATTCCTTGTAAGCCTAGAACCATCTGTTTTTGACTTAACAACTTTAATCCATTGAAATATAAATGTCCATAACGCAAATGCCATAACAGAGATTCATTCTTCACATTAGAGACTAAAGCATAATCATCAAGACATGAAATTTCAAGAGGAAACATTTTGTTCTCAGCCATATGAATCTTTAACGTAGGTATATCTGAATTTTTAGACATAATCAAGCATATATTATCTTTGAAAGTAATTGAATAACCCTTTGCAATCAATTGACCAACACTTATTAAATTATGGGCAAGGCTAGGAATATAAAAAACATCATTGATTATTTTTTCCATACCTGACTTTGTTTTTACTGCAACCGTTCCTTTACCTTCAATTTGCATAACTGCATTATTTCCCAGCCTAACTGGTATCTTGACAGATTCATCCAAATCACAAAAGAGTTTTTTGTCCCCTGTCATATGGTCACTACATCCACTATCTAGAAACCAAACATTACTTCTATTTCTTTCAGAATTAAAACAAGTCATAAAGAGATTACCATCTTCTTTACCTTCATCACCTCTCTTTTCTGTGTAGTTCACTTGTTGTTTGGCTTTGGCATAGCAATAAGCTTCAGTGTGCCCAAACCTTTTGCAAAAATAACATTGTTTTCCCTTGTGGCTTTGGTGATGATTGCCCCTATCATTGTTCCATTCAGATCTTCCTCTGCCTCTACCTTTGTTATGTCCTCGATAGACACCTCTTCCAAATCCTCTTCCTTGATGTGTTCCTGTAGGCTTGATTGTGTTTTCAACTCTTGTTTGAAATGCACTTTCAGCGCTTTTTTTTGCAATCATGTTTAATCTTTGTTCATGGGCTAGAAGAGAACTTGTTGGTGCACTAAAAGAATAAGTAGATAAATCCTTTGATTCCTCTATTGCAGCTACTACATGATCAAATTTAGGAACAAGAGTTCTCAAAACCTTCTCTACTACTTTGTTATCATTAAGTTCTTCGCCAAGAGTTCTTAACTGATTAACAATAGTAGAAGCTTCGGTACAATAATCGTCAATTGTGTCAGTATCTTTCATACAAAGATTTTCAAAATCACTTCTAAGAGTTTGTAATTTGACAGACTTTACCTTGCCATCACCTTCATATTGTTGCTTCAAAATTCTCCATGCATCGTTTGACTTCAGAGCATTAGCAATTCTTGGAAAGATGGAGTCATTCACCGCTTGTTGCAATATGAGTAGGGCCTTCGCATCTTTTTTACGAAGATCCTTCATTTTTGCTGCCTTATCCGTCTCTGCAAAACCATTCTCAACAAGCTCCCAAAGATCTTGTGAAATGAAAAGAGTTCTCATCTTGATACTCCAAAAACCATAATTTTCACCATTAAAGACAGGAATCAAAGTTTGTGAAAGATTGAGGCCATTTCCAATATTCATTTTTAAACCAAAAAAAAAACTTTAAACAAACAACAGGTGTACAAAAAATAAATGTACCTTTTCTCCAAAAAAATAACTTACTAGAGTATCATGCGTCAAACCTTCAAATGCAACGGTAACAAGCTTCCTACAATGAAGATTTGCTCCCAGCTTCAAACGAACCCAAGCTCTGATACCAATATGTTAAACTCAAACATAAAGCAAAAGACCAAATAGCAGAGAGTAGCAACACAATAGCAAGGGAGAATGTGCTCAGTTATTTTTTATCAATGCTCTGTGTTTTATTTAATCGGATACAAGCTTTAAATAGGCTGAAGAAGAGAAACAAAAAACACTAGAATTTGGGAGAAGCCCACTCCTATTTACTTGGTCCTTACTCCTACCAATAAGCATAGCCATACAATTCAAAAATGAACGTTAGTTTTGAATCAAACTCCAACAATTCCCCACATCACGGCAGCCACCGTGATGTCCCAAGCTACTTTGTCATCCTTCTTAATTATATCAATACTCCACTGACCCCAAATTAACCTCTATATTAGCCTTAGGACACTTCGAGACTTCCAAAACCTAAGCATACGATCTCTCAAATTGCTTTGGCTATTGGACATTCAAACATGATATGCTTTGTATTTTCGTCGTCACTGGTACAGGAAAAGCATCTAGCATCAATAGGCATATTCCGTTTCCTAAGATTACTCTTCGATAAGATAGCGTCATTCAATATTACCAACCATAGAAAAGCTTTAACCTTAGAAATGTTGATGCTTTTAATCAGCTCCAATGCAGTTTAAGTTTGTTTCTCTTTTTGAGTCAAGGGTGGCACAGCCATCAAATTCCATTATTAAGATCATAACGGAACATAGAAATTGGTATAGCGAGAATGCGACATGCTGAAGATCAAAAGGTACAAACACGACTGACCACAAATTACAGGAAAACAAAGAGCTCGCAACATTACATGACAGAATACAAAAAAACATTTTTTGTGTTTTTCTAAAATTAAATTGTGGCCTGTTCCATTACCATCTTATAAGTTCACAGTGTTTTCCATACAAACTACATTTCAAACTACTCTTGATGAAGAAGAAAGTTGAAGAATCGACAGCAGAGCACTACAAGTAAGTACTTTAACTGAACGGTCGAGCATCCATGGCGTAGAATCACGGCTGCACTGCAGAAAACTGGAAGATTCAGAGCCAATATTGGTGCTATTGTAGGTTGAAGTAACATATTTCATTACTAAATGAACAAGATGATCTTTCCTGCAATCCCTAAGGTTTTTTGGTCTCTAAACTGTTTCAAAACTCTATAAAATCTAGTAGCAAAATCAAAATGGACAGCTTTCGGAGTAACGACTGAGTTTGACTATCCTCCCTTCATTCTCTATTATTTGCTTCTTACAACTAAAAGCAAGAAATGACAGCAAAATAATCAATCAGATTAAAAACCTCATTATGTTACTAGTAAAGACATACATACTCTGCAGTATACGTACACCGAAAAATACAAAGAAAAAAGAAGACAATATATATAGGTGGGGGAAAGTGAAAATTAAATATATAACTCTTTCTAATTAGAGAAGTAATTATGCATTATGCTATTTCCTCAAAAAGAAGTTATTCATTACATATATAGTCCAAAATACTTGAAGACATGGAACATGATCGGAACAATATATTGTCAACCCAGATTCTTCAGAGATTTAATTGGCTTCATTATTAATTAATCTTCCTTAATTCGATCTCCTTGTAATTTCTAAGGGCGATACTAAAGTTTCGAAATAAGGAAGGGCAGCACCGCCGGTCAAATACAAGGGCTTGCGAAAAAAAATTCCGGTCTTGAGATCATACCAGTCGAATCTGCCGTAGGTATCTGTTAATAGAATTTTTCCATCGTGCATAGACAGTGGACACACCGAATGAGATGACAAATCGGAGAGACCTTCCATTAGATCGAGATCAATCCTGTGTTCCGTCCATATCTTCTTGTGCTTATTACCTGCATCTTCCTGCAGTATCCACATATGAAGATACTTGTCTCTATGTTTTGTCAACTCAAGATGATAGTATAAACAATAACACCCTCCCACCTCTGCCTGATACATGCTTGTATCTGCACTAAGGTTTAAGAAACCTGCAGGTGGAGTTGGAGGCCGAGGCATAACCACGTTAAAACTCTCGCTTTGTATATCAAATGATATGAAACTTTGTGGGTCAGAAGAATCCATATCGTAACTTGCCAGATAAATTGTTCTGCCTCCGTTGGCAACAACCGTTGAGTAGTAAGAAATTGTATCCTCTGGGATATCTCCAACATCTCTCCAAGTTTCGGAGGAAGAACCCAAAATAAGTATCTGGCATCCCACTTTAGAACCATGCGTGAAGAGCCGTACAACTTTGTATTTATGGACTGAATCATCATACACCAATGCAACACCATGTGTATCTCCCTTGAAATTATTACAAGTAGTACCTGATGGAAGCGTTACGAATTCGTTCATGCTTGGGTTGACCAAATGAATCCTCTTACAATAGATGCATACCAAGCCATTGCAAGAGTTGGACATCTCATAATTCCCTTCCTTAAATCTGCTTAGAATATTAAACGAAACATGATCATTGTCACCAAAATAATGCAGAAACTGACGGTTTTTTTGGGAGTTAGAGAGAATGATGGTATTCATGAGGTTGGTAGTGGCACTGTTATTGCATCTGATTATGCTGAGTTCCATGTGTCGATCTATGAATTGCTTATCTTGAGTGAGGGAGTTCCAGAGCTTGCATACACACCTGAATCTCAGTATTGATTCTACGGGAAGCCTCGCAAGTATTTCAAAAAACATCAAACTGTCAGGGATATTAATGTTGTTGATCGGAATATTTGCTGATGTCTGCAGAGCTGACAAAGTAGTATTCGCCTGCACATCTCTTCTTGGACAAGATTCTGATGGATCCATAACAACAACAACTCTTTTTCTCTTCTGAGGGTGCCCTAGGGTTGTTGTGCACAACATGAATCTTCTGGATTTCTTGATATTATTATTCATATTTTTCTTGAGTACCGACCAAGAATCAGCAGCACCTCTTTTTCTCTTCTGAGGGTGCCATAGGGTTTTGCACAACATGAATCTTCTGGATCTCTTGATATTATTATTCATATTTTTCTTGAGTACCCGCGACGAAGAATCAGCAGCACCTCTTTTTCTCTTGATCGAAACGCGCCGCCCTTGCATTGTGCACGATCTGTTCATGTGGGTGAAGTTTGAACCGCGATTCCGTCCAGAAAATTGATTTGGATTTGCATAGTAAGAGGAGTATGGACGACCAAGTGGTGGAAGATTAGGGTTAGGGTTAGGGTTGGGTTTCCAGGAGTTGTGATAGTAGTTGACTGCAGTTGGTCGAGAAGAAGAGGGATACATATTGTAGTAATTCTCATAACTATAATTATGATGATAATAATAATAATAATAAGGAGGAGGAGGAGGATGCCCTGATTGCATGGGATCTGGAAATTGACTTATCATCTGGGGTTTTTGGTGGTGGCAGTATCGGTTGGAACCACCAGAATTGCCTCCCCTGCCACCGCTGCCGCCGCCATACATATTGATTGACAACTGAGACTAGCTTGAAAAAATAATATACGAGCAACTCAGGGCATGCCCTATATATATATATATATTCAATCTTTCTTCTCAAGAAACCCTAGCTAGCCTGTAATGGGCTGTATTCGGGTCGGATCCTACAGAATCCACTTGCATATATATATATATACTAAGATTGTGTTAGACCCACTTTAGCCTTTAGGGATCCACATCCACGGCGGAGCACGTGTATAGTATATATACATATCCACTTGGGTATCCAACAAATTTTTGTTTTTGTTTTGGTTTTGGTTATCATTAACCGTGGGGAAAAAAGTCCCCCGCGTTTAATTAACAAGCTATTTAACGAAACATACCAAACTGTTTTGAAGATCCAAAACCTGAAATTAAATCTGCACGTGTTATCTCTATCTCTACTATTTTAATGGGACTATCTCTACTATTTTAATGGGAGAGTTGGAGTTATAAACAAACAAACCCTAATTTTGTAACTGAGTAAACACGTGTAATATACGGCAAATTAAATCCACCAAACATATCCGTGTAATACACGTGCAACTCCTAAAAAAGAAATATTTTAGCAAATGCCCTCATTTAAAATGTGAAAATTAGCATATACCCCCACTATTTTTAAAAACTAAGAAATACTCCTATTTCTAATATTATAATGGGAGAAGACCTTAGTGCCATTTGTAAATATTTTGTCAATCGACCAACCCGTGCAATACACGTGCATAACTATTATAAAGGAGGTTCTAAGTTCAAATCCAAATTATGTCTAAATTTTTATTTTAAAAAACTATATTTATTAAAACGTGCATCACACGTGCAAATTACTAGTCTCTAATCTCTAATACTATAATGGGAGAACCCCTTAGTCAGTCAGTAACCCGACCCGTGCAACGCACGGGTTGGGCTACTTTGGTAAATATTTTCGAACATGGACCTGTTTGGTAAATATTTTCGAAAGTGGATCAGTTTGAAAATTATTTTCTTTTTAATTATGGACTAACTTTGGTAAATATTTTAGAAAGTGGACCTGTTTTGTAAATATTTTCGAAAGTGGCTCGGTTTGGAAATTATTTTCTTCTTACCCTTTTCATTATCCTTCAATTTTTTCCACGTGCACGTGTGCACGTGTCTGGTACTAGTTATTATAATGGGAGAAGGCCTTAGTGTAATTTGTCCATATCCCAACCCGTACAACGCACATGCTGGTAGTTTTTTTTTGCCCTTTTCATCCCCCCCACCCAATATTCCCCACATGCACAGCACGTGTATAATACTAGTAGAATTAATGGGTAAAAACTTTCATACATAATTAGCTTCAAGTTTTAAAAACTTTAGTCCAAGACAGACAACTATCAAACCTGAAGATTAAAAAAAAAAAAGGCCAGGGTACATTCCTTTCTTCAACTCTCGATCAGCATCTGAGATACTAGGGGCAGGACTTGCATACCAAACTATACCAATTTGCTTGCTTGCAGTTGCAGTGTATATCAACACTTATCAAAGATAAACAAACCAGAAATCATACATAGATAGCTAAAATACAGCATACATGACTCTGTTTCCAAGCATGGCTAGCTCTCAAATAAGAAGTCATCCTGGATCCTTGTGTACATAATCTTAAAGATCGATCAACAACGGTTTCCAGACTTCATCTGCAACAATTTCGCCAGAATGGAAGATTGGATCAAACAAATGAGGTAAGGTACCTACCTATTTTTAATTATTCCGAACCATTTATATTTACTGAATATAATAATAATACATTCCAACATATAAAATTATCGAGTTAATGACTAGTAATTAATCATTAGATTGCTTGACTTAAAAGATTTATACAGAGCAATTAAAAGGTTATGTACACAAGGATCCAGGATGACTTCTTATTTGAGAGCTAGCCATGCTTGGAAACAGAGTCATGTATGCTGTATTTTAATAAAGCACACGGACGCGTTAATTAAGGATATCGCAAATACAAAATTTCATTAGGAGTTTTCCTACTCATCAAGTGGTTAAGTAAACGAAATTCTCAAAAACATGGCGATATAAATGTTGAGTCATATAAGAAAGAAAAATCCAAAGCTTTGTCTTAAGACATACGCAACTAAGGATGATGTACATACCAATTTTGTAATTTGGTTTATGCAGATAAAAAAAGGACTCGAAGCTGGTCCCCAAGGCTATTATCTGGCCAAATGAGCGACTCAGATCATACAAATGATGGCGATTATGAGACAGCAATCGCAGCAGCTGCATATGCCACCACCTACATGGAAGAAGAACAAGATTCGCTGAAACAGAGAAAGCCCAAAGAAGGATTGGGAAGAAATCCAACCAAAATCAAAAGTAAAGGGGAAGAGATCGAGTAAGAACAAGCAAACTGAAACCAGCAAAATTTTAAGATGGTTAAGTAGTAAGGAAGCAAAAGAAGATGGGAAATCAACAGGTAAATTAAGTATCATATCATAATTTGCATCATATGACCACATCTGAGAAAAAATTACAAAAGAAGTTTTTCACTATTTCTTCTTCGTAATGAATCTAATGTTTTCAGGTGAGAGGTCGATGAGGAAGTTCACGACATTTGATGAGAGTTTGCTGAAAAACTATAATTCCACTGATAAGACACCGAAAAGGGGAACAGGTATCACCAAAACATGCAATTTCCTTCAAAGAAAGAACAAAACAAATTTAGTCACTAAGGGAGGAATGTAACTGCGGGAGAAAAAACTACAAGAAAATCAAAAACATTGGACCAGAGGATGCTCGAAGAGTTAACCACTGACCAAAAGAAACATGAACCAGAGACAATCCCAAGTATGAAGAAGATGCCAACTTTTTCAGATACCTATCTAAATGACACAGGCAACAAGGCTGATGGCAGGCAACCTGAAGCATTTAGATACCCTCATACAGTGAAGTCAATAAAAGAAGAAACAAAAGCAGAAATTTGGGAGAGAGAACGAATGGAGAAAATAAGAAAATGGTATTACAGGTTTATTCTTGCATAGCAGTTTTATTCCAGTGGCTTATAACACAACATTCATAATTTACAGGTATGAAAAAATGAACACCACAATTCTAGAATGGGAGAACAAGAACAAGTTGAAAGCCAAACGTAGATTTGAAAGCAAGAGGTAATAAATTGATTAAATTACTAAGTTAGACATTGCAATAGTCTAATATATGATCAATAATAGTTTTCAAAATGGAAATTGCAGAGAGAATTAACAAGGAGGCGAGCAATGTACCTACAAGAATATCGTAATGAAATATCAAAGATTGACAAAATGGCTGGTGGAGCAAGGACAATTTCAGATGAGAGAAAAAGAAACAAGGAATTGAAGGCAAAGGAGAAGGCAAACCGGATAAGGTCGACAGGAAAAGTTCCATGCAAATGTTTCTGCTTCTGAGTACATTCCACAACAAACATATATGTCAGCAATTTTCATGTCAAAAATTCAGTGATTCTAAAATTTGTTTGACCAATGAAAATAAGAATATATATATATATATATATATATTCTTCAAAGCATGTTGAATTTTAAATTATTCTTGAAATTATGACACTCCCACGAGTTAAATAGCTTCCATATGCCCAAACTTTCTTCATATCAATGTTTACATGTAAGATAACAATAAACAACTATTCTCTACTTGGATGGATCAGGATAAAGGAAAAGTTTTGTGCAACAAACAGGACATTTATAAGACCTAATGAAATATAATAGCTCAACATGCATCCAATTGAAATAGAAAATCCTGACAGAAAAGTAAAATAACAGGGATGGGATAGTTTAAAATGAAAACCTGCTGTGCTGTAATTTTTCTTTTTTGAGGAAAGATGCCATGATATCATTAAAGTCAAAATTTTATATCATTCCACAAGTACTTGTAGAGCTGATAAGTGTAACCAGAAGACGAAATGGTGGTTACACTTCAATATATACGAAATGTTTTATTGAACTGAAAAGAATAGGTAAAACTGACAGAAGAAACACTAGCAAAGACATTACATCTCCAGTCTTGCCATATCAGTTTCTATATAAAGGCCACCCTCATCTGTCTAAACTCCATATGAAGGGGAATCCACCAAACTTTCACTAATAAAAGATCTGTATATGATACACCTTCCTAAAATTGGCTCTCTATAATTTACAGGTATATACAAGAGAGCACCATTGCAACCTCACATTTGTAAAAGCCTAGCTCATTCCACTGCAATTCTACAAACCCAATCTTTCGGTTTGGTCTACAGTAAGATATACAAACTCAGAAAGAGAGGGCATCCGAAAAACTCACAGATTGTATTGACAATGTCAGATTGGTTTCTTGAAGAGAGATCATGGTTTCAAATACACCCACTAGAGCCTTTACCTTGCACCTACTTATCTCGACAAGCTTCCTTTCAGTCCCTTCAATCACGTGATGGAAGAGCGGTTGAGCATCTTTCCGTACTGTGGCTGTCTGATGCTTCAAAACAACAGTTTGGATTTCAGAATCAGAAGCTAAACTGCCAATATCTCCCTCCCCTCCAAAGCTTCCATTCCCTAGGATAGTATCACCATTAGGATTCTCACTACTAAACTGCAGTCTTTTCGCCGCAGTGCTATCAGACCGAGAAGTGTCATCAACTTCTGAATCTTCGATCATGTTATCAACTTCTTTTTCTTCAACACTTCTTCCACTATTTAATGATTCAGATTCCCTGTTCTGATTTGCATCTACATCAGTGTTCATAGCCTTTGAGTCCATACCTTCTCCAACAATGTCACGAGGGGTTGAGATTTGCTTCACGATTTTCTTCCGGAGTTTTCTTTGTTGCAATTTGGAAATACTATCAAGAGGTGTCTTGAAGGACCCATTTTTTGCTGTCGCACTGTTTTCCATCGTATTCTCGAAGTTTGTATGAACTGGATTGTGTGATGGTTGGAAGGACAAAGAAGCTGTGGATGGTTTCAATATTTTCCTTCCACCAATTTTTGATGCACCAAGACTCCTTGAAATCTTGTTCTGTTGATGTCTTCGAGTTATACTTCGTGAAGACTGAAGGCGAGATAAAGACCTTACTAGTTCTGTCTTTCTCTTTGAAGGGGTTGCAGGCTTTCCAACAACATTAAATCTTTTGGAAGGAAGAAGAATCTTTTGCCGCTTCTTTTGGAGTACATCAGACGAAATGGGTAGTTTGACATGAGAATTACTCTTTTTCTCAATAATACTGGGTTGACAAGATGGTTTGTACCGATGCCGAGTTCCTCGTTTGATCATCGTTGTCTTCTTTTGATTTGCTGAATCCACACTGTTCATTGGCTTTATCCCCGTCCTTGTTCCCCTTTCTCCTAGATTCAGACTAGTCACACAACTTTTCTCTCCATCTCGAGCCAAGTTCGTTCCAAAGAACTGTTTAAAGTTTAGGCGCTTTGCGTCAGCTTCAGAATCATGTTTCTTTGCAAACTTGCAAAGATCATGGCAAGAAGTAGTACGTGGTTTCAGATAACGAGATTGGATTTTTTCATCACTCCTAAAAGGAAAGGATGAACGACGGGTAATAGAATCTGAGACAACATGCTTCTTAGTGGCTCCCCAATCCATTGCAGTGAATTCACATTCCTACATGAAATTAGGGAAAAAGTGAAACCGTTATTTTGCAATAAGAGGCAATATAGATCTAATTAGTGTTGCTACCCGCCATTCACTCAAGAGCTATCAAAAGTAAACAAAAAAATACACTATGAAACCCCATCCATGTCATTATTTTGGTAACTGATGATATGTAGAAGAGAAAATGTACAATTTATGGTCTCCGAACACTAACCCTAAGCATAGTTGTGTTTAAATAGAGAAGATAAAGGTGGAAAAAGCATACACACTTTGTCATTGTCTTATTACTTGTCAATATACAGATAATCAACAGAGAAATTGACAAAGATATCAGATGTACCATAGAAGCACAAATTAATGCCGTTCAATGAATTTGCGTTGATGCTTCTGTGTCTTCTACTAAAACTCCAAAAGATGGGGTTGAATTGGCTGTTCGGATGTTGCTGACACCATCCTTTTCCTTCACTATGTAAGCGTGAATGAGACACTTAATGAAAGAACACATTGCTAATGAATCTAGCCACTCTAATTCGCAGTGATTTCATACGGAGAACGTTTTAGCATGGTTGTTCCTCTAGATATAGTACCGAATTTCATAGTGCAGGAAAATATACAAAATTGAAAAAGTAAAATAAAAAAGAACAGCATACTAATTGAAACTACCAGCAACTATTGCGTCTCTAAATCGATCATCTTTCAATGTTAGTACATACTAGGGGCGGATCCAAGATTGAGAAGTGAGGGGGGGCTGGGAAAAAAATTTCGCACAAGGTAACATGCAAAATATATATAAAGTTGTTACAGATGCTAGAGGACTAAAGTTGTTATAGATACTAGATAGAATAGAGTTTGGCTTGAGACCAGAAAAATAAATAGAAGGCTCAAATATATAAGGGGTGGGCTTTAAAAAATATTTGGGGGGGCTGAAGCATACATCCCACACTAATATACCCCAAAAAAAAAAAAAAAAACCAAGAAATGCCAAATGTTGGTGTGTGGGTGGGTGGGTGGGGCTGTATCCCCCTCCTAGATCCGCCCATGGTACATACTCAATCTAGTATGAAACAAACCCATTCATAATTTTTGCAATCAATTTCTCTACAAGGACGACAAAATCTTGAAAGTGCACAAACATATCGATAATCATTCACATCAAACATATATGGCAATGCTCCACAAATATATGACAAAAGTTTTACTGAGTGAATTGACTTATCTCTCTTCATTGCTCCAAATTGCACCAAAAACAATGAACAAAGGAGAGACTTGCCGTAACCCGAATCATTTGGCAATCTCCAGGTTCTCCTAAACTGCAATAAACTGTCTATTACAAAGGAAGATATAATATCCCCTGTACTATTTGAAATATCCCTTCTTTCCTTCTTCTTCTTTCTTTTAAACTCCTATTTCTTGAAATACAATTTCATTAGAGCAGTAATTTCTATTATAATTCCCATTTCAGAACAAGCAGAAGACCCTTCTTTATATGAAAAATATCCTAAATTACATAAATAGAAATGGCTTAAATGACTTGAAAATCTAATGAAAACCCAATCAAGATCATACCTTTTTGCAGCTCCCACAATCACCAATGCAAAAGGGAGGACCCCTTTTAATTTCTTTCAAAATGGTTTCGAAATGGCTGAAGAAGGAACAGCAAGTTCAGTTTATTGTTAAGTTGGTTTTTTGGGGTTGTTTTGTTTCTGAGAAGAGAGAAGATAAAGAAAGTGAGAGGTCAGGTCTATAACTAAAAGCCCACATAATCACATATCCACCTCTCATTACAATCACATCTATAGAACTTTAAATAGTAAATTGCTCAATACATTTACGTGTTTGTTGTTACTATTGTTATAAAATGGATTTTTTTCCCCAAACTGTCCCACTTTTTGAAAGTTTTATCCAAACTGCTTTATTTTTTTTTAATTCTCAAACTGCTTCATTCGATTTTTGAAAAATCAAGTGCGGTTTTTGGAAAATCGAAGACTAACACTCGTTTTTCGAAAAGCCGAGTTGGTTTTAACCATACTCGGTTTTTCGAAAACCGAGTGTCGATTGGGGATATTTTCCCTTTTCGTCCTCATTTCTCTTTCTCTCAAATCTTACTTTTAGTTATCTCTTCTTACTCTTTCTTTAACTCTGAAACCCAAAACCCTAGCTTCCTAAAATTGACCTCCTACCCACAAAATCTCATCTTAATCTAAATATAATTACTAATATTTTCCTAACCCTCGCACCTTCCACTCTCAAAACCCTAAACCCATCTTTCGAAAGATCCACATTTTGGAATTTTGATAAATTTGAAGAGGATAGCAACTTCAACTCTTCTACCCAAATATCTACGGTTATATCCTTGAAGCTTGTGAAGGTATGATGAATATTGGCCTATTCTTTTGTACATTTTTTATAGATTTTGTTTGTGGGTAGATAATAACTCATATATTCGTATAAATATACGTAGGTATGGATTAGGAGATTCCTATTTGGTTATACTTTAATGGTGAAATACTTCGTGATCCAAAGACCGGTTGTTGTTATGGTGCGGTGGATCCTGAAATAGTTTGGGTACCTCGTACCATTACATGGCTGAATTAGTTGAGAAAATTTATAAAGTTACTAATTGGGATAGGGATCAATAGAATGCGAAAATTTTAGCTCGGTACGCAGCAGGAAGAGGAGATTGTCAGTATTTTATGACAGTGCCCGTATCTACTGATAATGTCTACTGATAATGTTATATATTCAGCAAATTCAAATTTTGAATGCTCAGCCACATGATATTCCTAGTTCAAGCTTCGTACGGGTAGTACTGACACAGCAGATGAGGTCTAACCCCATTCAAACTTCACAACCAATCCCACTATCCTCACAAGAAGTCACTTTCACAAATACAACAAACCCGGATTCTACAGATATTGAGTTGCCATGCCAACCTAGTCCGGTTCATGACTATGTTCCAAATGACACTTTATTTGAATTATTTCAAAATGCTACCATTAACAACGACTTATTAGACGATGATGAAGAAGAGGAAGAAACAGACGATGAAGTTGATGAGAGTGTAGAAAATGATGATGGGAACGAAGATGATGATGTAGCAAATGTAAATCCTACGAATAGCAGTTCTAATGAAGTGAGAGTTACTAATAGCTATGCCAATGTTAACGCTCATGTTAACGAGGAGATGACACAAGATGCCAGAGTACATCAAGTTTCACAAGAGTCGTCTGGTTCATCCAATGTAGACGAATTGTACATTGGACATGAGTGTGTTCGTAATATGTAATTTGAACTATGTACTATTTTTTTAAAGTTTTATTGTGGAAAATGATAGATTGTATGTGTTTAGATGTGTTTGTAATTGGATCTCAGCCTGTAGCTTTTTATAAATTTCAACTATACCAAGACTTGGAGTAAGATCATCGGTCCATTCATCTGCACCGAACCAAGACTACATAAAAACAAACTCCGATACAATAATGACAATGCGGCACTACACCAACTGTAACGTTCAACGGTTCCCAGATCGGCAATGAGTGGCAAGTACATCAACGAGACCGATACGCCTGTCGAATTTGGGAACAATACACCGCCAAATAGTGTGAGGATGTAGGCCTTGCAATAGCACTCCACCTCCACCGCGGTTGAATGTTCAGTCAATCGATCCCTAAAAGTGTCATTCAACCACTTCAATTTGATAAATTTATCATTAATTGCACCGGTCTCAACTTCGACACCTAGGTACTGCTCCCCTATATACACCGGGTCGAAGTCCATCGTACCGGTCATTGCCTGCCCATCAACTAGAAGACCGGTGATTATGGAGACGTCCTGTAAAGTTACTGTCATTTCTCCAACTGGCAGGTAAAAGCTGTGTGTTTCAGACTGCCATCTCTCCAGAAGTGCGGTAAGAAGAGGACGATCACACTTGATGGAGCTCATCATAGCAATACCGTATAACCCACAATCTCTTAGAATCTCGTGAATCCGTGGGTGCATAGGTAGTGGATGACCCGCCCTAAATCTACACTCCTTAGACTCACTGTTCCACACATCCTGCGAACGATGCATCGGTTGAAGAGTGAGGAGTGAAGGGTCGAGGGGACGTGGGCCTCCAGAAGAAATATAAGATGAAGAAGGGATTGAAGAAGAAGTGTCTGCCTCATCTGGATTGGTTGGAACCTACATAACAATAATATTTACATCAATAGACCGAAATTTCATTTTAGTGTATGATAATCAAACTAATCGAATATAAACAATTAATAACTTATATTAGTACCTCGGTACGACCACGACTACGACCACGACTACGACCACGTCCACGTCCAGCACGAGGAGGTGGCTCAAAAGAAGTACGTGGTCCATCGCCACGAGGAGATCTACTACTCTCTCCTTCCTCCACGTTCCCCATTGTTCGTGCCATTTACAGTAAAAGAAAAATCACTACAACTTAAAAAAAAATGTTATTAACTACACCAAAATATATAACCTATACATATAACCTACATTGTTATTTTGCTTAAGTGTTCAAATTAACTAAAATTGAAACTAAAATTGAAACTAAAATTGTTATAACCTACATTGTTATAACCTACTAGGAGAATCTCTTCCAAAATTACTCTTCCAAAATTAACACAAAATTAATATGGCAAAAGCTTGAGAAATATGCCTTTCGAGTAGGAGAATCTCCCACAATTGCAGTCTTCACCACAATCTTCACCTCCAAATTCGAAAAACAGCAAAATCAAGGATATTTGGGTTTGGGGTTTTAGGGTTTACGAAAAGGTTGAAATTTGTAGATGAGATTGGGGGAAAATCAAAAGGAGATGAAAGATGAGAGTTTCTTTTGGATTAACCGACCAATTTGATGGGTAAATCAACAAAAAAAATCGAGATTTTCTTGGGGTTTCGTAGGAGAAGAAGTGGAGGATATAGAGAGTGAATAAAAGTGAAGTGTCGAAATCAGATCTGCACTAAAATCTCCTCCAATCGACACTCGGTTTTCGAACTACCGAGTTTGGTTAAAAACAACTCGGCTTTTCGAAAAGCGAGTGTTAGTCTTCGATTTTCCAAAGACCACACTCGGTTTTCGAAAAACCGAGTTGGTTTTAACCAAACTCGGTTTTTCAAAAACCGAGTGAGGCATTTTGGGAATTTAAAAAAAAAAGTAGGGCAGTTTGGGAAAAACTTTCAAAAGGTGGGACAGTTTGGGAAAAAATTCTATAAAATGCTCTTCTTCAGTTTTGAAGAGACCTTAACAAGTTTTTTTTTTTTTGTTTTTTTCCTGAAAAATGTGGAATATGGTCATCTGTTTATTAATCAGAAATAAACAAAATAAACTCAGAATACTGGGCCAATGTACAAACTACCAACAGAAAATAAAACATGAAGTACGTGACAAGTGTTGGAATTAATTTTTGCAGTTTTCCGGGCCGGATTCCGGCAAGCTCCGGCCACCGGCGGCACCGGAAAATGAGTGGATTGCGATCCTCTCGTCGAGTACTATTCCGTAGTATACTCACTTGCCAAAAACGAATTTCGTATGAATGAGAAATGTTGATCCAAAGTTGGGTACTTGAAAGGTACCAACTTAACAAATGGATAGTCCCATATCGGAAATTGGAAAAGATTTATACTAGTATATATACTAGAAAACTGGACTAGAGGGCGTGGCCCGGGGGTTACCACTAACGTGTAGTGGAGAGAGGACTTAGCCAAAATGACAAACACACACGCGCTCGCCTGCGCGCGCCGGCCCGGCCCGGCTCCGGCTCCGGCTCGGTTCGGTTCGGTTCGGCTTGGTTTGGTCTGGCTTAAATTTTTATTTTACTTTTTGCCCAGACAGCCTTTTCCCCTACTGAACTGAAAAGACCTTTCAGATTCAGTAACTGGGGCCATTACTCTGTAACAGCAGAGTAATGGCTCACCAGTTACTCAACTGAAGAGTCCCCATTACTCTGTCCCAGTTTATAAAACCAGACTGAAATCTTCAGAGAGGAGATAGAATTTTGACATTTTTTACTCTCTTCTTCCTCTGCTCTGAGTCATCTTCTTCCCCTGCTCTGAGTCAGTGTCTGTCAACTGAGAGTACACACAGACAGCAGTTTGTTGTCTCTGAAGCAAGGGTGCTGCATCTTCAGAGAAGGTACAGTTGTATCCTGGGAAGCGATTTGCCGGTAACCGTCACACTACGGGGCAAATTCTGCTTTAAGGACAGAGATTCTTAAAAAATCTCGACTCTGTACAAGTTAATTGTTTACTGTTTTCCTTTCTGTATTTGATTTCTTCACAAATTCTGTTGGGATTTTTAGTATTTTATATTCAGGTTCTAACAATCTTAAAGCAGAATTTTTCCTCACAGATTCTAACAATTTTTTGTGAAGTTTGTTTACAGGTTCTGTTCGGAAAAATAACTAATAGTTTCTGTTTCAACCAATTTCAGAGAACAAAATCAAAACATGGAAAACACACAAACTGAAGTTGCTGCTGGGCTTATCAGTACCCAAACTCCGGTGACCCAGAATGTGACTGCACAATCGGTTGCGGCACATTCGGTCGTTCTGCCCACGCACATAAGCGTGGGAGAAAAACCGGAGAAGTTCAATGGAACTGGGTTCAAAAAGTGGCAGGGGAAGATGCAGTTCTACCTGACCACATTGAAGCTGGACAGATTCCTTAATGAATCTGCCCCGATGCTGGCGCCAATGGAAGCACACTCTGTTGCAGCAGTTGACGCGTGGACACAGGGCGACTACCTGTGCAGGAACTACATCCTGAATGGCCTGGTAGACTCTCTGTACAACGTCTACTGCGTCTTCAAGACATCCAAACTCCTGTGGGGGTCCCTGGAAAAGAAGTACAAAACTGAAGACGCCGGGTCCAAGAAATTTGTTGTCGACAAATTTCTGGACTATAAGATGATTGACTCCAAAACAGTGGTGAGTCAAGTCCAAGAACTGCAGGTTATAATGCACGACATTGCTGCAGAGAATATGACGCTGTGCGAACCTTTCCAGGTTGCAGCGTTCATAGAAAAACTTCCACCTGGGTGGAAAGACTTCAAGAACTATCTCAAACACAAACGAAAGGAGATGTCTCTTGAAGATCTAATTATCAGGTTGCGGATTGAAGAAGAGAATCGCAAGGCTGAGAGGTCCTATGGAAATCAGTCCATAGAAAAGGCTAATGTGGTGGAGCATGAACAAAAGGGCAAGAAGAGGAAGTTTCTGCCACAGGCCTCCAACAAAAAACCTCTTGCAAAGAGGTTTGCTAGGAAATGCCACAAGTGTGGTAAGTTGGGGCACAAAATTTCTGAGTGCCGTAGTAAGGACAGTAATTATTCAAAATCTGGACATGTAAAAGGAAATGAAAAATCCCATGTACACATAGCTGAGAACTTGTCCACTGGTCTCTCTGACCTGGACCTCTGTGCTGTTGTTTCAGAGGTAAATCTTGTGGGGAGCAATCCTCGTGAATGGTGGTACGATACAGGGGCCACCAAGCATATCTGCTCGGACAAGGAAATGTTCACCTCCTACCAGAAGTGCAACAAAGATGAACAATTGTTCATGGGAAACTCTTCCACCTCCAAAATTGAAGGAACAGGGAAGATAGTGCTGAAAATGACTTCAGGCAAAGAGCTAACACTCACAAATGTGCTGCATGTCCCAGACATTAGAAAGAACTTGATATCAGGTTCTTTGCTAAGTAAGAATGGGTTCAAAGTTGTACTTGTTTCTGATAATTTTGTACTGTCCAAGAATGGGGTATATTTGGGTAAAGGATATGTAAAGGATGGTCTGTTCAAGTTTAATGTAATGACAGTCATCCCTAAAACTATTGTTCCTGCTGTTCCCAAAATTAATGAAATAACTCCTATTGCCTATGTTGTTGAGTCTTCTATTGTTTGGCATGAAAGACTAGGCCATGTTAATGTAAATTCTATGCGTAGATTAGTTAACATGAATCTGCTACCAAAGTTTAAGGTAGATAACTCAGAAAAATGTGAAGTTTGCACGGAGGCCAAACTCACTAAAACTCCATCGCGTTCTGTAGAAAGAAATACAGAAACACTAGGTCTAATTCACACGGATCTGTGTGACTTAAAATATGTGCAGACTAGAGGTGGCAAAAAGTACTTTGTGACCTTCATAGACGATTGCACAAAATTTTGTTATGTATATTTGTTACATAGCAAAAATGAGGCTTTGGATAAATTCAAAGAATATAAACTTGAGGTTGAGAATCAACTTGGCAAAACGATTAAAATCGTTAGAAGTGATAGAGGAGGAGAATATGATGCACCATTTAACATGTTCTGCTCGGAACATGGAATAGTTCATCAGACAACTGCTCCCTACTCACCCGAATCAAACGGTACTGCCGAGCGCAAAAATCGAACTCTAAAGGAGATGATGAATGCCTTGTTGTTGAATTCTGGCCTACCCCAAAACATGTGGGGGGAAGCGTTGTTGACTGCCAACTACATTCTCAACAAAATACCTCACAAGAAAACCGGCAAGACACCGTATGAATTGTGGAAAGGTAACTTACCTTCGTATAAATACCTCAAAGTGTGGGGGTGTCTAGCAAAAGTGGCAGTACCTAACCCGAAACAGGTCACCATCGGACCTAAGACGATTGATTGCATATTCATAGGCTATGCACACAACAGTAGTGCATATCGGTTCTTGGTATACAAATCGGATATACCGGATATCCATGTAAATACAATAATGGAATCGAGAAATGCTTCATTCTTTGAACACGTGTTTCCGTGCAAGGATACTACGTACCCTAAACGTACACGTGAACAAGGGACTGCAAGCACTTCAGTTGATGAACCAGAACAAGATACCGATGAGCCTAGACGAAGTAAGCGGGTTAGAACATCAAAATCATTTGGTCCTGACATTGTGACGGCCTTTCTGTTAGAGAATGAGCCCAGAACGTTCAAGGAAGCCATGTCTATGCCTGATGCTCCTATGGGGAAGGAAGCAATCAAAAGTGAAATAGACTCCATTATGCAAAATCATACATGGGAGTTAGTCGATTTGCCTTCTGGATGTAAAGCTCTAGGATGCAAATGGATTTTCAAACAAAAATTGAAACCAGATGGTTCAATAGAGAAGCATAAGGCTAGACTTGTGGTACAAGGATTTAGGCAAAAAGAGGGCCTAGATTTCTTCGATACATATTCCCCAGTTACAAGAATAACATCCATAAGAATGTTGATAGCTATTGCAGCTCTACGTAACCTGGAAATACATCAAATGGATGTTAAAACTGCATTTCTAAATGGGGACTTAGAAGAAGAAATATACATGAAACAACCTGAGGGTTACGTAGTTCCTGGACAGGAAAATAAAGTGTGCAGGCTTGTAAAATCACTGTACGGCCTGAAACAAGCTCCAAAGCAGTGGCATGCAAAATTTGACAATGTTATGATGTCAAATGGTTTCAAAATAAATGAGTGTGATAAATGTATCTACATCAAAGATACTCCAAACGGATACATTCTGGTCTGTCTATACGTAGACGACATGCTCATTATTGGAAGCAATAACGACATTATCAAACAAACTAAAAGCATGCTTAGTGGCAAGTTTGACATGAAAGACTTGGGAGTTGCAGATGTCATACTAGGAATCAAAGTCTGCAGGACATCTGAGGGAATTACTTTGTCTCAAGCTCATTATGCTGAGAAAATACTTGAAAGATTCAAGAATTATTCCAATGGGACAGCAAAAAGTCCCGTCGATCCCAGTCTTCACCTGTTCAAAAATACAGGCGAAAGCATATCACAACTGGAATATGCACGTGTAATTGGTAGTCTGATGTACCTAACAAATTGTACAAGACCGGACCTAGCACATTCGGTAAACGTACTAAGCCGATACACGAGTAATCCAGGACGAAGTCACTGGAAAGGAATAACTAGAGTATTGAACTACTTGCGACATACTCAGAGTTATGCGCTGCATTACACCAGATATCCAGCAGTACTTGAAGGCTACAGTGATGCCAACTGGATATCGGACTCAAAGAACTCAAAATCCACAAGTGGATATGTCTTTACACTTGGTGGTGCAGCTGTGTCATGGAAATCCTCTAAACAAACGCTATTGACCAGATCCACCATGGAATCTGAATTCATTGCTTTAGACAAGGCGGCAGAAGAAGCAGAATGGCTTCGCAACTTTTTAGAGGATATTCCTATGTGGGAAAAACCAGTGCCTGCCTTATGTGTACACTGTGACAGCCAATCGGCTATAGCACGGGCACTGAGTTGCATGTATAATGGTAAGTCTCGTCATATCAGAAGGCGACACAAAACCATTAGACACCTGCTCTCAAATGGAGTAATCTCTATAGAATATATAAAATCGGCCGACAACCTAGCGGATCCATTTACTAAAGGTCTGTCGCGAGAGCAGGTTGTGAGATCATCAAGAGGAATGGGTTTAAAGCCTATGACGAAAGATGATACTTGATGGAAACCCTACCTAGAAATTGGAGATCCCAAGATCTAGGTTCAAAGGGACAACTAAATCTTGTTGAATCGACGAAAGCACTGAGAGATTAACATCTCATACCCATTCTTAGGATGATAAAACAAGTGCTGCCTGCAAATAGTTAGGATAAGCTTGGCTTTTAATGATTCCCATAGCTTTGAAATAAAAGTGGGGTATAGCAGGATACTCTTTATGGGAAATCACCTTGTGAGTGTGAAATGGGGCCGTTTCTAGGAGAATGAAGAGAGGCTACATTCTCCAAGTTCACTCATGATTAACCAGGGATGTTCAAGGCCAAAATGAACACAACAAGAGAACTTAGTTCTGTGAGGAGATGAAACTGTGTGATAGTTATTGTCTAGGTTCACATGAACGCCCGGGTAGTTCAAGACATCATGATCACTACCTGGTCAAGTGAATCTGATAGCTAATTACTAAGGGTGGTTCAAAGTTGAAAAATTACTACCATTCCTGATGCAGTGATTTTCCGATTGTACTCTCAGAGTCTTTCTGTCATATTTTTTTTGTTTTTTCTGTCGTGTCTGGATTACATGGTCTGGTAATTTCCATTCATGTGGGGGATTGTTGGAATTAATTTTTGTAGTTTTCCGGGCCGGATTCCGGCAAGCTCCGGCCACCGGCGGCACCGGAAAATGAGTGGATTGCGATCCTCTCGTCGAGTACTATTCCGTAGTATACTCACTTGCCAAAAACGAATTCCGTATGAATGAGAAATGTTGATCCAAAGTTGGGTACTTGAAAGGTACCAACTTAACAAATGGATAGTCCCATATCGGAAATTGGAAAAGATTTATACTAGTATATATACTAGAAAACTGGACTAGAGGGCGTGGCCCGGGGGTTACCACTAACGTGTAGTGGAGAGAGGACTTAGCCAAAATGACAAACACACATGCGCGCGCATGCGCGCGCCCGCCCGGCCCGGCTCCGGCCCCGGCCCCGGCTTCGGCTTCGGCTCGGTTCGGTTTGGCTTGGCTTGGTTTGGTTTGGTCTGGCTTAAATTTTTATTTTACTTTTTGCCCAGACAGCCTTTTCCCCTACTGAACTGAAAAGACCTTTCAGATTCAGTAACTGGGGCCATTACTCTGTAACAGCAGAGTAATGGCTCACCAGTTACTCAACTGAAGAGTCCCCATTACTCTGCTGTTACAGAGTAATGGCTGCTGAACAGTCTCAGTCCCAATTTATAAAACCAGACTGAAATCTTCAGAGAGGAGATAGAATTTTGACATTTTTTACTCTCTTCTTCCTCTGCTCTGAGTCATCTTCTTCCTCTGCTCTGAGTCAGTGTCTGTCAACTGAGAGTACACACAGACAGCAGTTCGTTGTCTCTGAAGCAAGGGTGCTGCATCTTCAGAGAAGGTACAGTTGTATCCTGGGAAGCGATTTGCCGGTAACCGTCACACTACGGGGCAAATTCTGCTTTAAGGACAGAGATTCTTAAAAAATCTCGACTCTGTACAAGTTAATTGTTTACTGTTTTCCTTTCTGTATTTGATTTCTTCACAAATTCTGTTGGGATTTTTAGTATTTTATATTCAGGTTCTAACAACAAGTACAAACAACAAGTGGTTCCTTCAATAGAACCCTGAAGGGTAGGCCGTCAATCGATAGATTTGTAATGGACCCCATCTTGGGCTCAATCACAATATTTTGCCCAAAAGAAAAAGAAATGTCTGTACATCATATTTTTGCTTTGTGCACCACCCATACAGTACGCACACACCCGCCTGAAGTGAATCGGGCAGAATTTTTGAAGTCCAACAATTGCGAAATTCAAAATTCGCAACGGCTGTCAACAGCAGGGGTGGAGGGAGTAAGAGATTAGGGGGGACATTTGGGACCCCAAAATTTTTGTAAAACCCCCCAGTATAGACCAAAATTTTTATTTGGCCCCTCAGTTTAAAAAAAAATGGGACCCCCAAGTCTATTCCATCTCTTTTTAAAGGCTCAAAATATGAGCTTTGGGCTAAAAATTAACAGTGATACTTATTATTTGATCTGTATGATCATCGGATAAAATTTTGAATAAGAAGTTAGTATGTACATAAGTTACAAGTATATTTATTCATTTGAGTCGTATCTCTTACCCTCTAGTATTATAACAATATAAATAGTGTAGTATGATTATTGATTAGTATGACTTTTACCAAATTTAGAGTACAACTGTGCAAGTGCGAAAAAATACATGATACTAAAATATAAACTCGAATATTTACTTTGATTATAATTTTATTTTGATCCAATTACTTTAATTTTTCCAAACAAAAATAAAGTAAGAGATTTTCCGCAACAATTATGTCGATGTCGGGAAAAAAAAATGGGACCCCCATTTTGATTTGTCTGGCTCCGCCACTAGTCAACAGCGTGGACTTCTCCCTCACGAAGGCATCATGTGATCATCTCAGTGGTTGGCGGTTGAGGGACCCACATCGAGCCCACCCCTCGTAGCCCTGCTACATCGGCTACCGCCCGCTCACCCGTGCTACCTACCCCCTCTAAGGAGGGTAGTCGAGAATTGCCTTTATAGACCAAATCATCCGTTCTCCTCCCTCTCCCTCTTCCTCTCCCTCTCTCACACATAGTTCACTACCAAAGAAAGAGCATTAAAGAGCATACCTTATCCTCTCTCTCTCTCTCTCAACTCTCTCTCTCTTTCTCAACCAATACTCATGCAACTCAAATCCCAAATATCTCCAAATCAACATTTCCTCTCTCACAAATACACAATTTGGCACACCTACGGAACGGAGATTTTGACATATGGGGAATTGGGGTGATGGCAATTTGCTGGGGTATATGGTTAGAGAGAAATTGTAGAATGTTTAGAGCACATCACAGATACACAATGCATCATCAACTGCTATTCAAGATTATTGCTAATATCATCTTCTGGTCTATTACGACAAGTGGGGATTCAACAAAAAGAGTCAAGGAAATGTATAACGAGGCCAACACGACGATCGTCGAGGCAGAGACCGAGGAAAGGAGGGGCACCACTGAGGAAGAGTGATTGGCATGTGGAGGCAGGATGGTGGGTACCTTTAGTGTGGGCCTGTGGCGGTACCAGTTTTTGGGATCCTATTGTTGTTCGGGCGTAACAACTTTTGTTGTAACTAATTTTAATTACAATTTTTTGGGGCGGGAACTATCTTGTATGGGATGAGTTCTCTATTTTGCTGGGGAATGAGGCTCATGGCCCACGTGTAGGGATTCATGAACATCATTTTCCTTTCTTTGGTTATATGTTTTATTAAAATCTTTTTAATGAAGCGCGGGGAGCCATACGACCCACCGTTTATGAAGAAAAAAAAATCCTCTCTCCCGTTTCTTCCCCATATCCAATTCCCCTCCAAATTCCCAAACCCAAACTTGCTCTCCACCAATAAGTTTTTCACTCAATTTTTTTTGAGAAGCAAGTGACCTAGGTCAGCGATTTCATTAATGAAAAATTAACGAAACCACAAAATATCCATATTACACCACATCATAATCTTCGAGGCCTACCGGCCCTCCCCAACATATTACAGAATAATAACAAAGTTGAAAGCTAAAAGATATAAGAAACTAGGAATGTACAACCATCCCTCAAAATATCCAAACAACAGCTGGCACCCATAGTCCACCAGTGGAAATGGCAGTCTCCCAATTTGTAGGCTGGGCTTGCACTCCTTATCTCCAGCTTTACTCGCCCCCGTCGAATCTAATCCTCTTTCTTGCCGCTGAGTTACCTGTCCAAAAATCTATTAGAGCCAGTATTTTATGCAGTGATAACTTGAAAGAGCACCTATAGTTACGAAAACAAAGATAGCCAGCTTTTTCACTCAATTCATCCCAAGATTCGTCAAGATAATGTAGGGAAAGAATCTTGTGTTTATAGATACATCATATACACACTGCTTTCCAATGCAGATAACACCAACAACAACAGCTGTCTCACTTCAGATTTCGACATTATGTAAAAACACAAATACACAGGTTTCTCAATTTCCATACTTAAAGCATAACAAGTGGTTTCCAAGGATTACTACTTCCTGCAGAAACCGAAAGAATTGGTATGCCAGTGCTGAACCCACATACAAAAGTGAAGCTCACAAGAAGTTACAAACAGAAAAAGAAGGAAATATTGTAATCGCACAACATATGAATGGCCACAGTACAAATTAAACATAGCTTTTGACGAGTATGGAAACAAAAAACTTAATATCACAGTAACTGTGAATGACAACATATGACAGAAGGACTAATATAAAAGGGTAACTGAAAATATAAAATATAAAAGCAAGCTGAAAGACATTCTACGCTCATTCTACAATATACATCCCACACCTCCAGCTGCATAATTCATATGCATGGCCAGGTGAATGTTAATCCTATTCACCAACATAAACAAACTCCACCGGTAAGCTAGATCTCGTAAAGGGTGTCCTCAGTTGATGAGTTCTCTGACGAGCCAATCCAAGCTAGGATAGGCAAAGTACAAAACCAAGAAAGAAGGCAAGGCAAACAGGATACTGATCAGTACGTACAGAGCTAGGACGATGACACTTGCAGGGATGGCGTACAAAACTAGTAGGAGGAAGACGAGAATAAGCGGGAATTTCGCTGTCAAGTGAACAAAGAAAGCCAGCGACTTCCTCAACGAACTAATAATTCTCTCCACATTCAAGCGGTTACCTGGTTGATTACCATTGTGATTTCTGTCCAAATCTGCTTGTTCTTGATGCATATATGGAGCCCTTCTGATGATAGGATTGCGGTGGGACACACCACTGCTACTTCCCGCAAGCAAGGCACCAGAGGAAGGCCAAACTGGATGGTTGTCCACACGGCATGGACGAGATGTTGGCCTGTCACTGTTCATGTTCTCCACCATCCACAGGAGGAAAAAGTTTTTCCGGGGGAACTTCAGATTTCCTTTGTAAACAAGGCGGAAGGAAAGAATATGGCACCAAGGGCAGGATATGAAGAAAGGGAGCTGAATAGGAGCTGTAGGCAATTTCACGACAGACCATTGAAGCTTGAGAAGACAGTTCTTGCAGAGGGTATGGCCACACAAGAGAACATACGGCACATTCTCCACAATGTTGAATGATTCCCAACATATTGGGCATTCAAGCCCTTCATCCCTACTGATGCATGAAGAAACCTCATCATCAGAGCAGTCACCATCAACACAGGCTTTCTTTGATCTCAGATTTCCAGATATAGCATTTGAAGCATAGCTCCACATTATGGTGGTAGGAAAAGCTTTTCTATGAGAAACAAGTCAATTTAATCACCCAGTCCAATTATACAACATAACCTGATTTCATATCGCATCTGAAGGGAAGTCCAGAAACTGAAATAATCAAGTAAAAGATTAAGATTGGCAAGAAATTTTAGAAAAGAAACAACGCAAACAGCTAGCTACGTTAAGCTAGACATTAATTACCTAGACATTTAATGGTTCCTTGCATATCTCTAGTGCAGCTCTTGCTCACGAGGCTAATGTTTTAAGCATGTTCTCTACTACAATTGTGTAAGCCTAAAACAACTAAGCAACAAGCTCCCCCCGCTCTTTTCCGGCTAAATTATTGACTATGCATGGGGTCACTGGCCTAAAAGAAATTAGAACTGCCTAACTAAATCATTGGCATAAACGAACTTGGAACTGCTTAACAAAAATCCCTACGGTGTTGTTGTTTATTAGCTCATTCAAATTTAAAGGCGACAAATTACGACTATTTGGGTGAATACCGAGATGCATCATTCTAAGGAAGAAAACAGGAATGATAATAAACAAGTTGTGAAAGTCCCTGCCTCTAAGCTAAAACTTCGAAGTTATAGAAGGGTTGAGAGATATATTTTACTTATATTCTAACACGCCCTCTCAGGTCGAGAGCCCATTTTTTTATGGGCCAAAGAAACAAGATAAATGCCCAACAAATTGTGGGCCGAGACGTGGACAATACGCAGAGGCATTTTTTTATTATTAAAAAAATTCTTATTTAAATTGCGTAGCCAGTGGGATTCGAACCTAGGTTGCTCTAATACCATGTGAAAGTCCTGCGACTAAACTAAAACTTCGAAGTCGAATTTGTAGAAGGGTTGAGAGATATTGCACTTATATTCTAACACAAATAGCTAATTAACTAATCAACAACAACATAGAATAGAAAGCAACCGCTAAAAGAAGACCCTACGTTAATCAAACAGTCTTCCCACAACGAACAACAAACTGATCCAAAACAGTATAACAAACATTGATGATGAGAGTTGCTAAGACATATGGGACTTGTACACAAGACGTCAGAAATTCAAACTTTTGCTATAAGAAATTTTCTCGACAATATTTATCAGATATTAGCCAACTAAGATCAAACTACTTGCATATCCGCAATTCTGAAATTCCAAAATGTACCACACAGATCAGTTAACCAAAATCAAACTTTTTGCATCAAAATGTTGCCAAGATACAATCTTGACAAATTTTTCTAGGCTCAAATCCTAAACAATGCAAATCCCAGAAAACAAAAAGTAACATACTCAATACAAATCAAAATTTAAAAATCACAATCTCTATGAAGAACTAAACCAACATGATCAAAATAACAACTTTATCAACTAATCCTCAATATTAATGAATCTAAACCTCAATTATTTAAGCTTAAAATTTCACAAAAAACAAAATATTTAAAATAATAGATTTGGAGGGCGATCATACCATTCTAGCATTCAACGAAGAAGGAATCCGATTGAGAACAAGAAGAAGAAAAGGAGAGACTGAGAAGGCGAAGAGATCAAGATGGAAACCCTGGGTTTCTCTCTCTTCTCAATCTCCCGTCTCTGCTTTATCTCTCTTCTCAATCTCTCTCCCTGCTTTCTCTCTCCTGAGCATGGATGGAGATTCTTCCCCAAATTTATAACGTCCATAAGATCTAGGTAGACTAAGTTCACACAACTTTGCAATTAAAACCCTCAACTTTTTCATAAATGAAATGGGTCCCAAATGGTATCTTTAATTTCTTTGAAAATAAATAAAAGATATTATGTTCTGTGTGAGAAAATATTTCCGTCCATTTTTTTGGGTATTTCTGCGTAAACTACCATTGTTATTTTTTAATGATTAAAAATTATATAATGATTAAAAATTTTAAACAAAAAATTAGTCTTTTGTTTTTTTTAGGGATGATCACATTATGATTAATTTTTTTTATTTTAAAAAAAAACCCTTATTAAAATAAAGTTGGTGAGTTTTCTGTCACTTACCGTAATGATATAATGGTCCAAACACCTTAAATTCAATGAAGAAAATAACCAAGTTGCAAACCGCAACTACTTTAACATGATAATATAGCTAACTGCAACTACTTTAGCATGATAGTATAGCAAACCTAAATATAAAAAAAAATGTGTGTGTGTGTGGGGGGGGTTATGCGGACTTGCAAACTGTGCGGTGGGCAAACATAGTTTATAACATGCCATACCTTTCACGTCAACCACATTTCCATATTTACTCAATGATCCCATTCGAGGATCATTTTGTGCCGTCAAGATTATACCACGCGATCATGAATATAATTCCTTATATGTGAACCCCATGTAATGTTTAATGTGAAGGTTGAAAACAACCGTTTTTATCGATTTTTATGTATTTATTTTTTGTTTTAGTAAAGACTACAATGTAGCTTGGTCTCAAACCTAGACCCCTCATTACCTATTTGAAACCCTTACCATCTGAGATACAACTCAGTGGTTCGTTTTTATCTAAATAGCAGATCATTTTGGATCGTCAAGATTATACCCTGTGCCAGGAATCTACCATAATTCCTTTTATGCACTTCCAATTATGAAATGAAAACTTCATATTTTACATCAGCAATTGACTCATTGTTTTGTCGTATTTATTTCCATTCTTCGTATACACATACACCCTCTAATCCTTACTTATTTGCAGACACAACTAAATTTTTTAAGTTATTTAAGATCCATTTTTTTTCTTCCATAAATGGTGGGTCAGCATTCCCCCCCGCATTTCATTAATAAGATTTTTAATGAAACAAACTACCAAATGATAGAGTATGATGTTCATGTATCCCAACATGGATCATGAGACTCATTCTCTGCCCAAAAAAGAAAACCCTTGCACAATTGAATTCTCCGCCCCACCAAAAAGAAAAAGATTGAAATATATACAAATATATACAACAACAAAAAATCAAGGATGACTACTCTGCCACCTCCAAAATGACCACATATAGCGCTATGTAGTCAGCGGATCACCACCTTCCAATCACTCGTCCTCTGGTTTCCCCACCCTATCCTGTGAGTCTGCCCCGTAAGTTGAAGTGGTAACATTTGCATACATCTCCTTCATCTTCTTTGCCGCATCCGTATCTGCCGTTTGTGACCAGAAGACCATATTAGCACTAATCAAGTGTGATATTTGCGGATGCAAGAAATGCTTGTGTGTCGGCCAAAAAGTTCTATTATTTCTTTCTAACCAAACAGCTCAACATGTGGCAGCTACCTCAATTTTCCAGATGCCCATGTTGCATATGCAAACATTTGACATCCCTCCATGTTCCCCAAGCATTTTTAACCGAATTCGGAATAGGAGCAGATATAAATAACCTGCGCACAAGTTCCTCCCATAGTGGTACCGCAAATTGATAGGTCATGAATAGGTGGTCCACCATTTTTGTGTCATGATTGCACATGATACAGTCACCTTGCTCTTGCCACTTTCACCTATTCAAATTATCCATAGTTATGATGACATTTCTACTTGCAAGCCAATTGAAGGCGCGAACCTTTAACGACACCTTAACATTCCAAACTGGATTGTAAACCCAGACTGCCCATCATTGAGTAGATCATAAGCTAATATGACAGAAAACTTTTCGCCCTCCCTCCCCAGGCGAATGTGTCTTGATGGTCCCTTCCGTTCATTTTCCAATCCTGTAAGAAATGGATAAGTTCCCTTCTTTGTCTCCTCTCCTCTTGACTGAGTCGTCCATTTATTCGCGGTCTCCAGACGGAGGCCTCGTTCCACCACTGTCTCGCAACCCAATCGTTGTTATCTGTAGCATATTTAAGATACACTCTTTATCTGTAGCATATTCAAGATCCACTCTAAGAGCATCCACAGTCGTTAGCTATATATGGATATTATCCATATTTTAACTTTTTGAGCGCTGCAGTCGTTTGCTATATATGCATGTTATCCTTTGTTTTTTTTTTTGGCTACATTAGATTGTTATATTTGAGAGCAGGTATAGCAATATGCATATTTTAGAGCACGAAACATCATGTTTCGTCCCAAATATTTTATAATATTTTTTTGGGATGTTTCGTCCCAAATTTTTTATAATATTTTTTTGGGATATTTCGTCCGACCAATTAAGAATATTTTATAATTAAAAAAAACCCAAAAATCAAAAAAATAAAAGCTTCGGACGTCAAGGGACAGGGAGAGTTGCCCATAGAATTTTTTTGGGATTCTATGGGTTGATTACATATGATTTTTCATAAATTTTGGGATTGGGACCATTGGATTAGCTATGAAATATTGTAACTTATAGGGTTTTCTATGGGTAACTAAACCAAAAAAAAATCCAGCAAAATCTACGGACAAAACATCATGTTTCGTCCGTCGAATTTTGTAATTTTTTTCCGTCTCCGGCGAAACATCTACTTAAAATATATATATATATATACTATTCAGGCAAAAGTTTTTTTATAAAAAACTAAATTTAAAAAAATATGTTTCGTCTGATAAATTTTTCATCACCTTTACTATTTTTTAGCATTTCACGACTGCAGCGAAATCACAAATTGCTAATTCTATTTATCCATTTACGCATATTTTTGCTTTTCACTACTGTGGATGCTCTAAAGAAGCTAAAATATCTCACATTAGACAAGCTTACATGACTGCAAAAACAAAAGACAAAACAAAGAACCAGCTGTATCACTCACATGCTCAATGTGTACTTACATTACTTTTTCAAAAAATTTAAGATGGAAGCTTAGGACACTTTTGTTGATCTCAAGCTCAAGAGTTCAGATCTATGTGAATACATATCAGTCAAGCAACCCAAGAGGCAGATTTCGTCAAATTACTACATTGCAGAAAGAAAATCTCATGGTACATTAATGGTTTCAGACATCAGACATTTGTTGTTGTTGTTGTACTCAGACATCAGAAATTTGAGAAGCTTTGGCAGTTTCATTACAGGTTTACGGACTCTTTTCTTCATCAGAAATGAATGAAACCAAAACGAGACACAAAGGCACAACGAAGTAGGCTGCAGTCTTCAAGACTTCTTCAGTTTCTTTAGAAACCACTCCTATCCGCGACCAGTCTCCGCTGTACCTGAACAACGAACTAAAACCTCGTTACAGTATCACATTAGCCAAAGTGTTGTATATGTTCTGCGGTTTTCAACTTGGCAGACTTCAATTTAGGATGAAACAAGATACTGACTGGAGTTCAAGCGTCGTAACAGAATTATCTAATATCTACCATAACTAAAGAATCAAGGAATGGAAGTAGAAACTTACCCTGCATCAATAAAACCCAATCCGAGGACAATAACAGCAGACTTGGCGACAAGGGCCTTTGAGAATCTAATAGAGAAAAGGTTGGGTTTTTCGGTTTGAGAGGTTTCACTAGTATCTGGTTTTCTTGCACATATGGGTCTCAACCTGCTGCAGTTTCTCTTCGTATCGAGAAGAAGTGGGAGCTTGGAAATGGGTATATAGCAATGTGCTACTGTATTCAGCATCTTGGTCTGATGGAGAACTAGGCCAGGGTTAGCTTCACTTTGAACTTTGAACTACACTTCAATAGATAGAATATGAGAGGCTAGAAACAACTCTGCTTCCTTTACTTTGACACAGTATCCTTTTCCTGCAGATGTTTTTCTTTCTCCTTTTCTGCTGAAGAGTCTAGTATAGAGAATAGTATTAACTTGAAAAACAAAAATAGTAATACAGAATCCAATTAATTGCTCACCAATATTTTTAAATGTGAGCCCCCGATTCTTCGCAAACTTGTTTACTTGATACAGATACATGTATACAATACTGCTCAGACGATAATGAATTCAAATTCAGATCAACAACAATAATTTACTGGGTAAGAAAACAACTTCATTTTTCAGTCTATTTCTTTCTTGTGAAAATCAAAGAAATAATTTGTGAAGTCACAATAATTAGTCAATCGATTGGTACAAAATACAAATTGTACAGACTTGAACCTATGCTTAAACAACATTAACACTTCTCTCATATTCATGTCTGTATTTGGTTTTGCGAAGATCTGTTCAGATAGTTTAACATATCCATATCTGTACTCTGGACCGACAAATATGAGATACGCATCCATATCAACAAAACATTTGTACAAATCCATAAACATAATATTTCTTCGTCACCAACCCTTCAGCCATCTTCATATAGTCTCCAAAACCACCATCGCTTGACTTCTTGGGAGAAGGATTGGGAAGGTCAGTAGTCTTTGAAGGTGCTTTAGGAGAATGGCTCGAACTGTAGTTATGAAGAAAGGTCTCAACTTTCTCCACATACTTTCCGTAGCCTTGATCCCCTTCTATCTTACCGTAGTGCGAGGCTGCACAAAGCAAGTCTGCAGCCGCCTCCGTGACCTTGCACCTGTCGATATTGCTGTTGGGGTCACCTTTGCCTGCATCTGCCACCAGTTTTGCACTTGTGAGGAGCTCGACTGGGGGGGCCTTGTGCTTGTGGGGGGTGCCCGGATTTTGGCTAGGAGTAGAATGAGAATCCATTGAACGTAAATGGATTTGCAGTTGTTATGCCTTTCTTTTGGCTGAAGCGAGAAAGAATGGAAAGAATTGTACAATGGAGAAGAAGAGACCATAAGGAAGTTGTTAATGAGAGGCTGTAAGTCCGAAATAAGCTACCAACCACAATGCCGAGAGAAATATTCTCCTTGGATTTAGAGAAGATAGACATAGCAAAAAACATGATTACACAGAATCTTGTAACAAGTCGACCATGATTTTCACACATTAGTGCATCTCAGCTAAGGCATGAATCGAAAACACTAAATTCCAATCACGAATGAATCCTTCCTAAAACAAGAGAAAAAAATGAACAGAACATAAATGTTACCAGTAATCTCGACATGAACAATCCCCTCCACGGAAATGGTGAAACCTGTTTCGATCTCTGACCACAATCTCCCTCTGATATACCGTAGAGACAAGCTTGAAGAAGACATGGCAATCTTTGCAAACCCTCAAGTTCTTCACTATCCTCACAACTGAACCAGGCGGAGTCCTCAACAACCCGAAAGCCAGAGCAAGCTTCTCGCTATGATACATTAACGAACCCTCCTTCTCCTCTTCCTCTAAATCAAAAGAAACCATCTCAGTTTCTGCTATGTACCCAGCTTGTTTCAGTTTCCTCTTCATTTCATCCAACATTACGAAAACCTCTTCTAACTCACCTTTATCATCTGGCCTACTAGTAACAACAAACTCGTGAACCATATTGTCGACTTCAATTGAACTGCAACCAGGGACTTTCCCGATTCCTCTTCGACTCATTGTTTCTCTAATATTTCCCACTTCATTCCATCTCTTTTCTCGAACCAATACATTCGAGAGAAGAACATAGTTCTCTGCATTTTCGGGCTCTAAATCGAGGAGTTTAGCTATGGCAAACTCGCCCATTTGAGTATTCCCATGTATCCTACAAGAAGCAAGCAATGCTCTCCAGATGACTGCATCAGGTTCCATGGGCATCCTATTGATAACATCATAGGCTTCATCCAATAGCCCTGCTCGACCAAGAAGATCGACCATGCAACCATAGTGCTCAATCCTACGCTTGACCCCAAAACTTCTCTCCATTTCGAGAAAAAACCTTCTCCCTTCATCGACAAACCCTTGATGGCAACAACCACACAGAAGAGCCAAAAAAGTCACATTATCAGGCTTTACTTTCTCCCTAATCATCACATCAAGAGCATCCAACGCCATATCTCCTCTCCCATTCATTGCAAACCCCGAAATCAAAGCGTTCCACGTAAAAAGGTTCTTGAATCTCAAATCCCAAAACACTCTCACCGCCTCATCCACCTCCCCGCATTTCATATACATGTCTACCAATGCAGTCCCAACAAACACATTGACTCTTATACCACCTCGATCAAAATAATTACGAATCCACACCCCTTGATTCAAAGCACCCAAATGTGCACAAGCCGTCAACGCACTGACCATCGTCACTTCGCCAGGCTGGAACCCTTGAGACAGCATCGCACTGAAGAAACTCAAAGCTTCTCTAAACCTCCTATTATGAACAAACCCAGTCATCATCGCGTTCCAAGAAACCGAATTCCTTATGCTCATTTCATCGAACACCTTCTCTGCATCATCGACACGGGCAAAAGCAGAGTACATTGACACAAGAGCAGTGGTTGAAAACACATCAGAGACAAAACCCAGTTTGAGAATGTGGCAATGGGCTGAAATGCCCAAATGGGTAAGGCTCAATTGCCATATCGATTTCAGAAGAGGAGGGAATGTGGACATATCGGAGGCTATCGAGGTTTTGAGCATGTGGGTGAAGACAAGGAGTGAGCTCAGGTGTTGGTTGGTGTTGGTGAAGGACTTGATGAGGGAAGTGCAGAAGTTGGGAGTGAGGTGGTGGTGGAACTGGGTGAAGAGGAGGGGGAGGTGGTGGACGGGGGAGAGGTTGATGAGGGTTCGGAAGGAGGGGAGGGTGATGGGGGAGTTGGTGGTTATGAGGTGGATGAGGAGGTGGTGCATTTTTTGGAGGGAAAGGAAATGGGTTTGAAGTGTGGAAGAAGAAGAAGAGGTGGGTGACCTATAACGGTTTTTCTAGTGGAAATTTATGTCTGTTGTTACAGCTGTTCACCAGCATTTGATAATCATATCAGATTCATTAAAGTACTTATTTATGAATTATTGGATTATATATTGAACATTTTAATACGGAGGAGGACACAATTTCAGCTGTCCATTATTGTTTAATAATTGTGTAGGATTCAACAAAATATTAGCAAATTGTTGGATTATGTACTTTGACATTCCAGTAGTTTTTTTACTGGAGATTTTGATCACACGTTCTACCAATCAACATTTATTTCAGAAATGTATCAGATTAGCTGGCGTATTGGTGGATGACTGAATTGTGTACTAGACCTTTAGTATTGGGACGAACATATGTTCTAGCCAACCATCACTTTTATAATATACAGATTCATTAAATTATTGATAGATTGTTGGACTATGTACTTAACCCTTAAGTTCTAGAAATGATGCATGTTATGTCTGTCCACACTTATTGGCCAGCCATGTCAATTTTAACTAAGTATTGATGGATGGATGGATGGTTATATATTGATCCCTCAAATACTAGAAAACACACATGTTCCAGTCGTCCATCGCATTTTTTTTTTCATTTAACAAAGTAATAATGGATTGTTAGATTATGTATTGGACCCTCTAGTACTGATAGGAACATATGTTCTAACAGTCCATCACTGTTTTTATACTTATGGCACATTCAACAAAGCATTAATGAATTGTTAGATTGTCTATTAAACCATCCAATACTGAAAATAACACTTGTTTCAGTTGTTCACATTTATTCGAGAATCGTGTCAAGTTCAATTAAAAAATATATGTGGATGGTTGAATTATGAACTTCACACTCAAACAGTTTTTTCTACTGAAAATTTTCGGTCGCATGTTACATCTGTCCACACTTATTTAAGATCGTGTCAAAATCAACAAAATATTGACGGATGGTTAGTTGGATTATGTATTACACCCTACAGTATTGAAAATCACACACGTTTCAGTCATCCATCATTATTTTTGTTAATTTGTGTCAGATTCAACAAACCATTAATAAATTGTTGGATTATATACTGGACACTCCAGTATTGAAAAGGACATATGTTACAGTTGTTCACATTTTTAAGAACAGTGTCAGTTTCATCAAAATATTGATGGATGGTTAGATTATGTACTCGAAACTCCAATATTAAAAATAGCACATGTTCCAATTGTTCACATTTATTTGATAATCATGTCAGTTTGAACATAATAATGATGAATGACTACATTATGTATTAGACATCCCAGTACTAAAAAATGACACTTGTTCAAGGTTTTTTTCTATATTCATGTCAAATTTAACAAAGCATTAACAGATGGTTGAATTATGTACTAACCCCTCAAGTATTAAAAATCATCTATATTTAGAAAAATAAATTGCTAAACCACTTGTTATCGAATTGATATTTAATTGTAACAATTTCAAATGAAGAGTTGAGTATTTAATTAATCAGTTTTTATTTATGTGTCACATGTATTGTATAAATTTTATCTTTATTTGTTTTGTTGAAAGTGAACGATAACTACCATGTAGTGAGACAATCAAGAAACATTGTTTAATACAAAATTGATCTTGCCGAAAGGACTCATGAAAAAAAATGGATAATATTAAATATTTAACTCCTCAATAATATACACATAAATATGTGTGTGTGTGTGTATATATATATATATATATATATATCCTTCTCTATGTCCATTTTCTTACTCCATTACGAACCACAAACTCACAAAGAATATTCCCAAAAGGAGTTGAATCTGAGAACATTAGTTGCACTGAGAAACAGCTACAACTGCAAAGAAAATTGCAATTGTGTTCTCAGGTCGACGCTTCTTCGGGTTCCCGTTGCTCTCTGCATCTTGGTTTCTCCGGTCCAATTTTCTCTTAGGGTGTGTTTGGCTGGGTGCAGTTGGATACTTGGATCTGCAGCCGATTTCCGAACACATGCAATTCCAAAATTTGGCTACAACAACAATGAGGGAGCTGCATGCAGATCAAACTACACCCATTTAAAGATTCTAAACACACTCTTAGATGGTCGCCAATAAGAAGTCAGTTTGATTAGCTTTCCTCAATCACTGTAAGATTCGTTAAAACACAATAGGATATTTTTTTTGCAAATGTTTGTATCAATACTTGAATAAAAAATAGGATATAGCAGTTGATGATTATAAATGGAAATTAAGTAAAGAATAGAAAATTGAAATACAATTAAGGTCAAATGGATCATACAACAATACATATAATCGTTAAAAAAAATCTGAACTAAATACAATCTACTGAAATGGATCATACAACGACAAATATTATGGTATCAAATGACAAATTTTGGAATACATGTTTGTTATTGAAGTTCAAGTTTGAATTTGTGGTCATAGTTAATTTGACAGTGCGATTGGCCACTTTCCGACTTGCACACTGCTTAATAATGCTGGTGGTGGTCTCCTCTCAGTGCTGCAAGCAAAAAGAACTCTGCAAGCAGAATTTGACTATCATCATCATCATCGGTGGTGACATCACCATGGCGACCCTGCAAAGTAAATTGGATGTCCTGCTAGCTGTTAAATGCTTCTGAGGAGGTTGGTGATGGTGATCTACCAAATCGTTTCTGTACAACAGCATTGAGGATTATAAAGTAATTACTTGCAGTAAATTTTAGAAAGTACAAATGAACAGTGACTTTATTAAGTATCTTTACATGTAGAATACAAATTACTGCATATATATATAGATATCATATGCAATACTGAAGTCCCTTGGCCTCGTTCGCCTTGCTGAGCCCCTAAAGCCTCGACAATCGACCTATATCTCGAGCATGGGGGTAACTTCAACAGGCCATGTCCCTTAGCCTCGCTCGTCTTGTTGACCCCCTAAAGCCTCGACGGCCGACCTATATCTCGAGCACGGGTGTGGCTTCAACAGGCCAAGTCCTTTGGCCTCGCTCGTCTTGCCGACCCCCTAAAGCCTCAACGGTCGACCGATATCTCGAGCATGGGGGTAGCATCAACAGGCCTAGTCCCTTGGTTTCGCTCGTCTTGCCAACCCCCTAAAGCCTCGACAGTCGACCTATATCTCGAGCATGGGGGTAGCTTCAACAGGCCAAGTCCCTTGGCCTCGCTCGTCCAACCGATCCCCATAAGCCTCGACGGTCGACCTATATCTCGAGCATGGGGGTAACTTCAACAGGCCAAATCCCTTAGCCTCGCTCGTCTTGCCGACCCCCTAAAACTTCGACGCGAGGCCGACCTATATCTCGAGCACGGGTGTGGCTTCAACAGGCCAAGTCCATTGGCCTCGCTCGTCTTGCCGACCCCCTAAAGCCTCGACGACCGAACTATTTCTCGAGCACGGGTGTGGCTTCAACAGGCCAAGTCACTTGGCCCCGCTCGTCCAGTCGACCCCCATCAGCCTCGACACTCCGTGCCAAACTCCATCCATCATTATGTACGAAAGGGAATCACCACGACCTGCTCGACAGTCGACCCCCATGCTCGGCCTCCAAAGCCCTCGTGCTCGGCCATGGGGGGCCCAACCAGCCCGGCGCCGACCCCAACCAGCCCTAGCTACAGGAGCTCTCTTCTCACTTTCCGTCATGAAACCTGACTACTCCTCCACAACCAGCCAAGCACGGTCCACAGGAATAGGGGGCTTGTGATGTGGGATAAATTAAGCAGCATCAACCAAAGCCCTCTAATCTCCTCTGGATCCTCCCCCCTGTGAATATCAGGTCAGCTATGTCAGGGATTAACGTCCATGGGTTAGCTCAGACTAATCCTACCGGAGAGATGGGTTCAAGCTCTGCTGATGATCCTCAATCTTCGAGTGCTGCTGAGAACATTGGGTGTGTAATGTGTAATGTAGAGTAGAAGACACGTGCGTTACGCACGGTACTTTTGTAAATGTTGCTTGGCGGGAAGAGTAGCGGGAAAGGTAGGAGTGCGCTATGCGCGTAATAGTTTGAATACTTTGTCGTGTAGTATAACGGCCTAACGGCCTATATAAGCTTGGTTGTAATCTGTTAGAAGCAATTAATGAAAATTCCAGTTCTTTCTTCTCTGAAATTTCTTCTTCTTTTTCCCTGAACTCTCCTCTTCTTCATCTCCATTCCCATTCTTGAAGTTCCAACTATCGCCATGGCCAGATCTAGAAGTAGCAGGAATCCGAATGCTGATAATTTAGTATCAGAGCCAGAAAATCTGGAGGTCGATGACGGCAGTAATCTTCTTGAGGGAATCGTGGCTGATTTGAGAAGCCAGATGGGGGAGAACCAACTCCAAACAAATTACCTCAACGAAAGAATTGAAGCCATTGCTGAGAGCGTGGGAACCAGAATGTCGTCGATGGAGTCGAGGTTGGACTCGTTGATGACGATGGTGCAGCAGATCCATTCACGACCTCCGCAATCACCACTACTTCCAAATCCAACACAACCGCCCTTCCGTAGAGAGGTAAATGCTTTTAATCCCAATCCGACATTAATTTCTCAACCTGTGGAAGTTGGGAATGTGTACAGGACTCCGTTCAAGGTTGAGTTTCCAATGTTTTACGAAGGTGATCCAACAGAGTGGATCTGTGGGGTTGAACAGTTCCTGGACTTCTATGAGGTCCCAGAACATCAGAGGCTTAAGTATGCTACGTTGAATTTGAGAGGAAGAGCTGCACAGTGGTTTCGAAGACATCTGAAGCCAAAGATTAGTGAGGTGACTTGGACGATGTTCTTGGAGGAGTTAATCACTAGATTTGGTCCGACAGAGTTTCAAGACTTCGAAGGAATCCTCTCGAAACTTCAGCAAAAAAGAGATCTCGAAGTCTATATCCAAGAATTTGATCGGATCTCTAACTTCGTCGATGGATGGACTGAATCGCATTTCTTAAGCACCTTCATAAGTGGACTTCGTGATGAAATACGTTGGGATGTTAAATCACAGCGTCCAAGGAATGTTAATGAAGCAATTGGATTAGCCCGAGGTTACGAAGAAAAGCTTTCGTGTTTGAGGAGAAATTTCAGGGGCCAGTATACTTCAAAAACTTATTCTCTTCCTCCTAAACCTCCTCCCTCAGCAAGTGCATCGACAAATTCTTTCCCTCCACATACCTCAACCTCCGGTGCTCCAACTCATTCCAGTCAAAACAGTTCTCCGTCTCCAGTTGCAACTAGCTTTGTGCCAAGGCGTCTCTCACTTCAGGAGATGCGTGAAAGAAGAGCCAAAGGCTTGTGCTTCAATTGCGATGAAAGGTATACTGCTGGCCACCTCTGTAAAACTCAGAAATTTTATTTCCTTGAAGGTTTGGAAGAAGAAGGAATGGAAGGAGTTGAAGGTGAGAAGGTGTCATTAGAAGAGGAGGACTCCACATTTGTACAGTCACAACCCCATCAGACTCTCTATCCTGAGATATCCTTCCACGCCTTGGTTGGTAATCATGTATATCCTCAGACCATGCGAGTAAAAGGGAGAATTGGAGGTAAAGAAGTTAACATCCTAATTGATTCTGGCTCGACTCACAACTATTTGGATCCTCAAACAGCGATTAAAGCTAATCTATCTGTTACTAATGAGCCTCGTTACAAAGTGACAGTGGCCAATGGCCAATGTATGTATAGTGAGGGGAAGGTTTCCAGTGTGAGTTTTGTAGTTCAAGGGGTTGAACTTCAGGCTGAGCTACTCCTATTGGCGTTAGGACCTGCTCAGATGGTCCTAGGGGCACACTGGTTGCGTTCGTTGGGGCCAGTTACGATGGATTTTTCACAAATGACGATGGAGTTTGAAGTGGCGGGTAGTAAAAAGAAGCTGCAGGGACTGCTCAATTCCCAACTGCAGATGATTAATGCACAAGAGATATCTAAGATGAACTTATGTGTTTGTCAAGCTTTTATGATCCAAGTGCAAACCACTATTTCTGAGGAGCAAGGAGATAGAGATGAGCACAATAATTCTGCAGATCTTCAATCAGTTCTTGATCAATTTCCTGAAGTATTCCAAGACACTCTTGCGCTTCCCCCTCAGAGATCCATCGACCACCAGATACCTATTGTTGAAGGGGCTAAACCAGTATGTTTAAGACCCTATAGACACCCTCATTATCATAAAGCTGAGATTGAGAAACAAATACATGAAATGCTTAGCTCTGGGTTTATTCGACCAAGTCAGAGCCCTTATGCGTCCCCAGTGATTTTGGTGAAGAAATCATATGGGAGCTGGAGGCTTTGTGTCGATTATAGAGCGCTCAATAGCCAAACAATCAAAGCCAAATTTCCAATTCCTCTTATTGACGACCTCTTAGATGAACTAAATGGTGCGGCATACTTTTCTAAAATAGATTTGAAGTCGGGGTATCACCAAATACGGGTTAAGGAAGCTGACATTGCCAAGACAGCATTCAGAACCCACCATGGCCATTATGAGTTCATCGTTATGCCTTTTGGTCTTACTAACGCACCCGCAACATTCCAAAGTTTGATGAATGATATTTTTAAAGAATATCTCCGTAAGTTCATCGTGGTATTTTTTGATGATATCCTTATCTATAGCCATTCCTGGGAGAGTCATTTACATCATGTATCTCTAGCTCTAAAGGTGTTAAGTAAGCATCAGTTGGTTGCGAAGATAAGTAAATGCAAATTTGGCAAACGTACAGTAGGGTTCTTGGGGCACATTATCAGTAAGAAGGGTATTGCTGTAGATCCTAAGAAAATTCAAGCTGTGCTTGAATGGCCAGAACCCCAGACTGTGAAGGAGCTCCGTGGATTTCTGGGTTTAACAGGGTATTACCGTAGGTTTGTGAAGAACTACGGGGGAATTGCATTTCCACTCACCCAATTGTTGAAGAAGAACTCCTTCCAATGGAGCTCCGCAGCATCAGAAGCTTTCCAGGCACTTAAGAAGGCAATGACAACTACCCCGGTGTTGAGATCTCCAGATTTTTCCAAAGTGTTTGTAGTTGAAACTGACGCATCCCAATCTGGAATTGGAGCTGTTTTGATGCAAGAATCTCAACCGATTGCTTATATGAGTAAGGGATTGAAGGGTAGGTTATTAATCCTCTCCACCTATGAAAAAGAGGTATTCGCAATCTTGCAGGCTGTGAAACAGTGGAGGCAGTATTTGTTGGGGAGTGAGTTTATAATTAGAACGGATCAAAGAAGTATTAAGTTCATTCTAGAGCAAAGAATTAATACTGATATGCAAGAGAGATGGTTGTGGAAGTTATTGGGTTACAACTTTTCAGTTGAGTATAAAAGGGGTAGTGAGAATAATGCTGCAGATGGATTGTCTAGAAGAAGAGTTGGAGATAAAACATTCTGCGAAGTCACGTTTGTAGTACCAGAGTGGATGGAAGGAATCAAGAGAATGGTGAAGGAAGATCCCTACTTTGCAGATTTCGCTGAAAAACTTCAAGCTAAATATGGAGACCAAGGGAAATTTAAGTTGCTTGGTGGTATTTGGTATTACAAAGGCAAGGTAATGGTGAGTCCTACTGCAGAAGTGCGGCATCTGATATTTTTCGATTGTCACTCTTCGAGTGTAGGGGGACATTCTGGGTTCACAAAGACTCTTAAGCGCATCAAGAGAGATTTTAAGTGGGAAGGTATGAGCAGGGACATCAAACGTTGGGTACGGGAGTGTTTGATCTGTCAGAAAAGTAAAAATGAACAAATTCATCCTGCTGGGCTCCTAAATCCTCTCCCAATACCTGATCGTATTTGGGAAGATGTCTCTATGGATTTTATTGAGGGATTGCCAAAGAGCCAAGGGAAGAGTGTAATCTTAGTTGTTGTTGATAGATTAACCAAATATTCCCACTTTATTGGAATATCACATCCCTATACGGCTCAGTCGGTAGCTAAGGTGTTCATTGACAATGTCTATAGGCTTCATGGGATGCCACGGAGTATAGTTAGTGATCGTGATCCTATCTTTATTAGTAAATTCTGGAAGGAATTCTTTAAGCTACAGGGGTGTAAGCTCAATCACACTACGGCCTATCATCCACAGGGAGATGGACAAACGGAGATAGTTAACAAAGCATTGGAGCTTTACTTGCGTTGCTTCTGTTGCCAGAAGCCTACAGATTGGATGAATTGGATTTCTTGGGCGGAGTTTTGGTTTAATACCAACTGGCATTCGTCTACAAAGGTCACTCCCTTTGAGGGTGTGTATGGAAGAGCAGCTCCCTCAATTGTTCAGTATGTAAGGGGTACAGCCAGTCTACCAACAGTTGAAGAGGACTTGATTAGTAGGGATACTATTCTGAAATTGCTTAAAGATAACATGTTGCAAGCTCAAGGAAGAATGAAGTACTTCGCAGATAAAAAGCGTACTGAAAGAACATTCGAAGTAGGGGATTTAGTCTTGCTGAAGCTTCAACCTTACAAGCAGAATTCACTCAGAAGTCACACCCCACAGAAGCTCACTTCTCGATATTTTGGTCCTTATAAGATACTGGAGAAAATAGGGAAAGTGGCTTATCGTTTGCAGTTGCCGGAGGGGGCAATAATTCACCCAGTGTTTCATGTTTCGAAGCTTAAAAAGTGCCATGGTGAGCATTTACCCAACGTTTCTTCAGAATTTCCTTCTTGGTGGGTAGAGGATGACAACACAATGACTCCGGAGTTGGTTTTGGATAGAAGAGTGCTCAAGCGCAACAATAAGATGGGAATTGACTTGTTGATCAAATGGAAGAATTCGGGAGTAGAGAATGCATCGTGGGTGGACATTGACGTGATTCGTCGTCGTTTTCCTGACTTTGAACTTGGGGCAAGTTCATTCTTAAGCGGGGAGGAGTTGTCAGGGATTAACGTCCATGGGTTAGCTCAGACTAATCCTACCGGAGAGATGGGTTCAAGCTCTGTTGATGATCCTCAATCTTCGAGTGCTGCTGAGAACATTGGGTGTGTAATGTGTAATGTAGAGTAGAAGACACGTGCGTTACGCACGGTACTTTTGTAAATGTTGCTTGGCGGGAAGAGTAGCGGGAAAGGTAGGAGTGCGCTATGCGCGTAATAGTTTGAATACTTTGTCGTGTAGTATAACGGCCTAACGGCCTATATAAGCTTGGTTGTAATCTGTTAGAAGCAATTAATGAAAATTCCAGTTCTTTCTTCTCTGAAATTTCTTCTTCTTTTTCCCTGAACTCTCCTCTTCTTCATCTCCATTCCCATTCTTGAAGTTCCAACTATCGCCATGGCCAGATCTAGAAGTAGCAGGAATCCGAATGCTGATAAGCTACGGTCCAGCGGGCCTCAGCCAGCTTAGGCCCATGGGCAAACGGGGCTAACCCGATCCGTTAGGGCTCCAGATACGTTTACCCCTACCTATAAATACCCAACCCCTTCCTCACTGCAGAAGGTAATAAATCTCTTTCCACCTGAACCCTAGCTACCCAGTCTCTTTTCCAGTGACTGACTAGATCGTCGGAGGGCCTGTCGCCGGAACTTCTCCCGGTATTCCTAGGCCGTGTGCAGGTACAGAAGACCCAACCGAGCCGAGCTCCTGGATCCGAATCGAACACCCGTCCTCACTCCCGAGCCCCTCTGCTCTCCTACTTCCGAGCCGCTGCAGCCACCCGTGATCGGACCGGCGCCAGTACCGCGTAAGGACTTCCACTATACAAATTACAAGAACTCACACCTGTTGCCCCCACACCCTAAAAACAAACCGCATCAGCATGTATCTTTTATACACGTAAAATTTTTCTGCCTAATCATTTTTCTACATTTGATCACATCATATTGGTTCACTTTACGCTAGTACCTATTGACCAGATATGTAGTAGAAAACATCAACATTGGACACTCAAGGTTACTCGCTATTAATGAGATATGTAGTAGAAAACATCAAACATTGCACGAGTGAGTTGCCAAGGAAACCAGCTCCTCCCTCCATATCTGCAAAAGATAGATCAATAAGTTTACCGATCCTGGTCTGACTTCTGATTTCTATTACTCATAACAAGTTTCCCAGTTTCCTGTTCGACATCTCCTCTTCAAAATTTAATGAGCACACAAGAAAGAAACTGCATAATACACAGACATAGATTGAAGGAACCATCTCATCGAGGAATGCTGAAAGGCGAACCATTTGTACTTGACAATCCACATAAACAGATAACTCAAACATTGAAAAGTATCAGAGGTCGAGCATACAAATATGAGGAGCAAATATCAAAGATACTATAAGCAAAAACCTCAAAACAATTTATTATTCTCTGATCTTCCAAACCTAAGTTACTCTGGAAACCTCCAGTCTAATGTCAAACAAGCCAAACAAAAATAAATACTGATAACTGCAACACGATATCACAAAGTCAAGGAAAACCCTGGATAACATAACACTATATAAGCCAGTAATGTCAGAAAGGAGACAATGCAACTCATAATCTTCTAACCTCGAAATATATTCCACTATAACAATCACGTTTGTAAATGAATTGAACTGTTTCTCTAACTTGAAGAGTCTAACCTAACATTGTAAACAGGAAGCCTAGAATACGACTGATCTAACCTTTGAAGTTCTAAATCATGTAACAACCTTTTCTTTTCTGGCGTACTCCCGAGAAACTAGAGAGAATTATTCTTGACATTTCCTACATGGATGGACGAATTAGGATTAGCGTACATGGAACAACCATTTTCAGATCATACATGAAAATTTTACAAATACAGATTCAGGTACAACAGACCAAGCTGTGGGTGAGGAGGCACGACGAATGTCTGATAATGAGAAGGTTTATTCTCCACATTGCTCCCAATTCCACTGTTCCTTGTCTGGATATGGCAGGGGTGGGAAATCCTAATCTTTCCTCTGATATTTCCTCCATGTTGTTGATCTGGAAAAATAATTTAACACCCCCTGTTATGATCAATACATCAGCAACTTCACTAATCCAAAGAAAATGAGCACAACTTATAAAAGCATGTAGAGATAACAAGCAAAATCATGAAGAGTTGAAAATAAACCCAGCCTACCAATCCTATTTTTTCATCTTCAAATTGAAGGTATGGTTTAGCCTTTTTTAATCAACTATTATTTAGTAATCTACACATGGTTGCTGATATTAAGAACAACGGTATATGCGAAGGACTGGGGAAAATGAGCATGAGAACTGTCGCTACCTTTGAGTATGCAGAGAAGAGGGCTGATCTGGAGAAGATCGTGCAGAATATGTACCATGCCTCTGTTCATGCACTCTCCCAAGATTCCCTTCACTAGAATGAGGAACTTCACTAGCATCCGGTGGTTGCATGGAACCGAGTGTGCCAAACTCGAGCGATTCAGAAGATGAGCTGTAGCTGACTCCTTGGTCATATGGGTACAACATTACAACAGAGGGAACTCCAGGGCCACTAGGACCAACCCCATTTGAACTAGCACTAGGCATTTGATACACCCCGTATGGCATATCTGCAGAACCATGTGCGGAATTTGATGGCCCAAAAGAATTGCCTCGAGATTGATGTGAGGTGTTATTTTCTTGCCTGTAGGAATCCCATGGTTTGTCAGATCGCTTATCAGTTGGTGCATATCGGTCAATTCGCGCGCTTGGCTTCTCAGATTGATTTCGTCCGTGAATGCGAGAAGCTGCTCGTGCCTTTGTGCTAATCCAGCTTCCTTCTCTGTCACCATGGTCACCCCGGTCATAATTGTAATTTCCTCTGTGATTCCTTGTACTTGGAAATTGCCGATCCCTGAAAGGGACCTTCTGAAGAAAAACAGGAAGATGGCTCAGCAAATTAATTCTAACAGGTATTGCATTGAATATAAAAAGTAGTGGAAAGTAAAAAGCACTGCGAAGCAAGAGGGTGACACAGGCTTTTAGGATTTTGGCAGCAAAAAGCGCCAAGAGTTTTTGAAAGCAAAATAACAAAAATCAACGAACATAATTGAAAAATATCGAAGATTCATACTAAAGAAAGAAATTAAGGACTAATAGAAACAGATGAACGATACAAAAATCAATATGAGAGTATAGTATTTAGTGTAAAATCTAAAAGCGTGAGAAACTGTAAGTAGAACTAAAGCAGCAGGGGGAAAAACAAGGATGCTAGAAGCTTTTCAGTTTTTTTCCAACACTGTTATAACAGCGGCTAACAAATTATTTTATACAAGTACAATATATATGCCTTGTGCTATTGCCATTAGAAAAGGAGCATTGGGAAGAAGGCAACTTTCTGTACCAGGGTTCAGTAAACCACATCCTAGGATCATAAAGTTAATCAGAATAGATGTGGTAGGGGATAAATGTGAGTAAGCACATGCATCTCATAATGCTCTATTAGAAGGATACTATTGATTTGCACTGTACAAGTGAAGAAGGCATACACAATATTACAGAAATCTTACAAATTTGAAGGTGTAAGTAGCAACTAGGAAATGTCTAACAAAGTTGCACAATATTTTTTAATATTTATTTCTCTATGCCTTCCTGTAATTGACATTTCAGAGGACAAGTTGCTGAAATCTAAACATAAAAATAGGAACATTATCTACTTGGACCATATATATTGTAACAGGAATCAATTTTACGAAGTGTTCTGATGGAGCTTTTATGTCGTAAGAATGTTATAACAGGTTGAAATTATTGCATGCTAGGGTTTCGGTCATTAAGCCAATCCCATGCGTTATTAACAAGAATACAAGGTAAACAACATACCAGAAAAGGAGACCTTGCTCAGTTTCTAGACAAATCAGCATAAATAAAAAACCAAAACCTATTAATATTAGAAGAACAAAACAATCTCAAATGATCTCTTATCACTGTTTTAAATTTCCTCTCATACGGCCGAAATTTCGGCCAAAATTTCGTTTCGGCTAGCTTGCTGATACGAAATCACATATTTTATACTCTATATCGTTTTGGACCGAAATCTACAGGTTTCGGCCGAAATTGCTGAAATATTGCCGAAATGAGCGAAATATCAGCCGAAATATACACAAATGTTATTGTGAATATATATTAAAAAAAATTGTTTTATTTTTTGCATATCTTTCAATATAGGATCTTAAGCTAAGATAATGTGAGGATTTCATCTCGCTATTGTTTGTATATATGCAAAGTTAAGTAAGATTATTAACTAATACTTTTTCTAATAAATGCAAATTCAATTTAGTTATATACTTATATTACATTCTCTTTTATATTGTTGTTAAATTCTGTGAATATTTACCATAATTGATTCATGTCATTAGTTACATTATACAGTATTTTATTTGATAAATGACATGTAGGACATATAATATCTTATTTGGTAACCAAAAAAAATATTTATCGAGTATAGGAAATGAACATCCGATATGGTCACATTTCGCCGAGATCTTCTCCGATATCTCCGATCCGAGACGAAATACCCTTTGCCGAGACGAGTCTGAAATCCGTGATTTAAAACTGTCTCTTATCATGTCCTCAATGAAGTAACCTCTAATTTCTGAAGTCTACCCTTCTATTCTGTCTTTTAGCAATTGCCAAACACAACCAAAATTGATAAATAATTTAATGGAGACAAAAAAAATATCACTTGACATCCAAACAAGTGAGCAAATAGAACATCAGAGACTGAGAATGCAGGTTACTTAACACTTAACCACGATACAACTCAAGGAATCCTTGAAAGAAACTTTTACAAATTAAGGCAGCGGCTAACATATTAGTTCAAGTAGTATCACTCAAGACACACAGGTACAGTACAAACACGGCAAATTTGTAATAATTAAGACACAAGGGTACAACCATAATCATACAATCATAATACCATATGTTGTTATATACTTCAACAATATAATATTGATTCTAAGTAAGAAAAGAGAGATCCACAATCCGCATAGAGTATCATTACCCTATTAACCAAACAAAATAACAAAATACGAGAAGCTTCAGTCTAAAATGTCTAAAGAGTTTGCTAATGTTAATTATGCATAAAAGAATGGTAGCACAAGTGTCTAGGAGCGTCTGAAATTTATAATATATTATAAATTATGAATAATTGGGAGAAGCGCTAAACACATCTCCAGATGTGTCCATGACGTGTAGTGCTCGATACATTCACGAGTACAGCTCTATGATAAAAGTGTTGTCCTATATAGATAATCAAATTCTTAAATGAAAAGAAATCATGAAATGTTGAGATCCAGAGAATAGATTCTTACAGGATTTGGCAGGTAAGTTCCTGTACCACTACGAAATCTTGGCGGTTCATCTCCATACTGCTGAAAAACAGTAGCAGGCCTATTTGGACCTGACTGGAGAGGTTGAACAGGAATCAATCGGGGCCCATAACCAGCAATCTGTGTAAACATGTTCAGGTTCGGTCTGCCTGGGCCTTCCCACGGGACATGTCCATGTAAATATGTTGGTGGCACCATCATAGGAGATGAGTACATGAATGGTCCATGGTTACTACTGGTTTGGCAGAAACGGCCCAACTGCAAATTTTGCCAGTGGCTAGCGAAATCGCTATGGAGAATGTCAGTTTTGGGTTCATTAGAGGACTCAGATGCGCCACTCCTTGAAGTTGAAGCAGCAAAACTCATATGAGCCTCTGACGGCTCAAGGTTCTCTGCTGAATCAAAGTTTTGGTCAAGTTCACGTATACAATTATCATCTTCTCCTTCATCCTCGTGAAAATGACTGGAAGAACTGGCAGGAGTTCCTGCATCAGGTTGGTAATTACAAAGTGGAATTGGGAGCATTGTCAAAAATGGGACTGGAGGACCTGTAGGATAAAATGCTACAGGGACAACCCCAGAATTATCCATTCTTTGATGAGAATTACCAACAATAACTGGTGAACTCAGGATCATTGAATCAGGTCCTGGATTTCTATCAACAATATCAGTGCTCATGGTGGAAATTGGTACCCAGTCCTTGCTATCGTCATCTTCTTGTGGAGAAATATGACCAGAAGAATTTGATCTCCCATGCATGCTAGTCACAACTGAAACAAAGGGAGGTTTTCTTCCCCATTTATCCCTAGAAGATTTTGATCCCCGCTGGGATGACCAATCCTTTGAACTTTCACTGAAAGACTTGCTTCGTGAAGAACTAGCCTGTGACACTGGTACAAATCTTGAATTTGGTAAAGCTTCCATATGGTTCTCTCGTTTTTGTTGTCCCTGTATATAAGAAACACTAGGACTACTTCCCCGAGATGAAGGAACAAAGTTACTGAAACCACCGTTGTCATCTGAATGAAGATCCGGGACACCATTATCAGAATTGAAGCCTCTGCTAGATCCAGAATCATGTTCATGCCACAAGCCATGGATGCTTTCCTCTGAAGTCTCATTGCCAGGTTCTATCGACTCTTCCACATTTGAACTCAAACTAGCACTAGAAGGAAAATAAGGAGACAATGACGGTGAGGCGAAACCTTGCGGAAATTGAATCCCACCATGACCCCATGAAGAATCAATCAATGCAATATTGCTCGGGACCATTCCAGTTAAATTTCTCTGGCCATAACCCATCGAAGCTAGAACAGGGGAGAGAGGAAGAGGTAAATGAGAAGCCAGATGCATGGGTAATTGAAGCTGCCCATTGAAAGTATGCAGCCTAGTGGCCATCATATTGACCAAATCCTGCTCTTCCTGTTGCATATCCTGCTGAATCTCCAATGCCTCGGAAACAGATGGGAGCTCCTCTCTCATAGATTGAAAAGCAATATCATCGTGATTTGTAGAACCCTCCAGGCTCTGATGAGATGAGCTGTGGCTAATAGATGACAGTTCATCAAAAGAGGATTTTGCACCGTGACCGGACACTTCAGAACTCAAGTTTTTTCTTCTGCTTCCGCCATAAAAATCTGATCTTGCATGAGAATATTGAGGTCTCCCGGATTCTAGAGCACTACTACGCCTAGATGAGTCGGTCAATTCAGGACTAGATTGTGTCCTTGCAAATTGGACACTGATAGAGTGATCAGGCTTCAAAGTTTTCTGACTCTTGTCAGGTTGATCAGAGGATCTTGATCCGTAGCTTCTTTGGCTATGAGCACGGGATATATTAGATGGATTGCTAGTCTTATATGCACTCTGGGAGTGCTGGTTGATAATGTTGATGACTTGAGGAATATGTGCAGCCATTCTTGATGTATTGGATTCTTCAACTGAAAGGCTTTCTAAAGGTTGCAAATGCCACAAATTTGAGTTAGGTGCATCAGGCCGATGACCACTCCCATGCCTTTCCCAAGTGTTCATGAAGAACAGATTCACTTCATCAATCAGACTCTCTTTTGGGCATTCTAGTAGCCTGGCCAACTTTTTGGCACCAAATCCAAAAGCACTGCGTATTCTGAAAAAGTTCCCTGGAAAAAAAAAAGAAATAGGACAAAAATGAAGATGATTAAGAGATGAGAAATTATTATGGCATGAAGTTTACATAATGAAACAGTGGTTAGAAGCCAAAATCTTAAGCTAAGGTGGATATCAGAAATAAGACATTCTAGGCATGCACGCTAAGTGAATATTTGCATCTGAGCATCCTTAGCTGTGTACTAGTAAATGATGACAATAGTAGCTGTTAGCTTCTCCAAATTTTGAAAGATAAGTGTTAAAAAACAGATATACAGGTCTCCCTTCAATTTCCATACAGTGTCAGCTTCTCCAACCAGTTTTGCAGATCAAATCCAATAATTTGGGTCAAACTCAGATCAGGACACTAGTTACCAGGTACTCCTAATGGAATTTAAAGACAGGTCCTCAAAAGTATTAGCCAATTACAATCTTAACCATTATTAAATATGAAAGGAGATGTAACAAACAACAAAGAAACGGTTTAGACTACGTAACTAGGGTCTAAGGATTGGGAAACAAATGTAAGAAAATAAACAGCAACTATAGCTTAGAACAGAAGATATATGTCAGTACAAAGCAGAGATCAAGCTGAAACGATACAAGAAGTTGAATCAATGTGCAACACATTACTAATACCAATATTTTAAAATGATCTCCCGAAAATGTTGACTTTTTCTTCTACAAAGTTGTAACTTGTAAGGCGAGTAACAGTTAATTAACTGCCCTCAGATACTCAAAAGTTGAAGCTTATTTTAAAATTGAGTGATTTATTATCTTCCTCCAAGTGAGTTCTTGCTTCAAGCATGTAGCCCCTACTTAAAAAGAACAATAACCTAACCGATAGCTTACATGATCTCAAGGATTAAAAATATAGCCTGCCAAATCACATTAAAAATACTGGTTTTAACACTAACAACTCAGGTAAATTCTTATAATAAATAAAAGTAACTATAAACAGAAAAGGAGAGTGGAAATGAATTGCAGAGTAAAATACCTTTACTGACACTGCGACCTAGGTTGTTGTTTGTACGTAAAGGGTCGATAACATTAAAATGCTTTGAAACAAAAGGTTGACCCTGGTTCTCTTGACCACCTGGGACAGCATATACTGTAGTACAGGCATCCAGAAAGGGTTTCTCAAGTAACAGTTTACCGCCATCCTTTCTTGGAGGTTCCGCTGAGTTATATCAAAGTAAAAAAGAACAAAAGTGAGAACAGAAATCTTAGATAGGATGGCAGGAATAAACCACTAAAATCGGGCCCACCTGTCATATCTGGGAGTGAACTAATAGGGACTGGACCCCACAGACTAATGCAGAAGTTTTCCCAGTCAAAGTTGCTGAAGAATTCTAGAAACCGGTATAAGACCTGCACTAGCACAATAAATCACATTAGTAGTTATGCGAATATCTAGAATCCAAAGAACGTATCAAGTTACTTACCTCAAGTGGTCCAGCAAAAGAATTGTTAAATACATGAAATATGTAGAGCACCAATGTTTCCAAGGCATACGTAGAAATTAGCCCATGATGAGCACCCAGTATACGACTTTCATAGTAACACCAGGCTTTGATCAAAATAATACTTCGCTTGAATAGATGATTTTGGTTTATCAAGTGATCAATCTAGCAAAAGAAGAAAAAATGGCATTGGTAAAAGGCTATACACAGTTCAGTTTCCAATTGCAAAAAAAATCAAGGGATATTTAATAGACTAGCAGCTCACCTCTTCCAGAAAACAGAGTGTACACAACCCACCAACCTGATTCAAAGAAATATCTACAACAATATTTTCTACAAGACATTTTACTATCTTTACCTGCAAAATTGCAATTCGAGATGAAGCAAAGTCAGTAATCAGCACATTGAACAATGCTATTAAAATCCATAGTGCATCATCTGCATTACATAAGCCATGAATTTATAGTCTCCTACGAGCATCCACTATCATTGCTACTAAAATTGGGATATTTGGCAATTGGAAAATATCAATGAACGAGTATCGCTGCTATCGTTTAGAGCTAAATTTGGCCCAAAAAAAGTACGAACATCCTCCGTCTAACACTTTTTTATTTTTTTAAATATTAAAAAATTGTGAGACAGAAGATCATCTTCCATTTGGCCATTTTTTTAATAAAAAAAATTGCCAAACGAAAGATGTTCTTCCGTCTGGCCATTTTTTTTTTTAAAGCCATACGGAAGATGATCTTCGGTTTGGATTTTTTTTTAAATTTTAAATATGGTTAAATGGCATTTTCGTAAATATTTGGATGGCAATTTAGTAATTTGTGAAAGATTTTTGAAAGAGAAAGTTCTTGGACGGAAGAAGCTCTTACGTCCGAGCATTTTCTTTTTTTTTTTTGATTTTTTTAATTTATTCAAATGGCACTTTGGTTTTTTTTAATGGCATTTTAGTAATTTTTCAGGAAAATATATTTAAAAATTTGGCAGAGAGAAGATCCCGTCCGTCCTCTTTTAATATTAAAAAAAATCACAGACGGAAGATCTTCTTCCGTCTTCTGTCTTCTATATTTGGCAATTGCTATAATTTGCTGCTATATTTAGCAGTTCACTGTTCAATACTTTTCTAAAAAATAGGTTTTTAGCGAACGATAGTGGGGACAAAATTGCCAAAAATTGAGTTTTTTTTTACCTTTTAGCAAACGATAGTGGATGCTCTGAAGACTAACAAGCAAAGCCTTGTCCCAAATAAATGATATTCACTATCTAGGAAACTCAGTAAATTTAGAAGAAGGACCCAAATTATATGGATGTAACAGACAACAAAGAACAAGAAGAGGCATATCATGACCACATAAGAGGGTGCACAAGAGTATGGACTACTCAACAACAATCTAAAAATCAAGAACAAATTACCCAAAAAATTAACAAAAGAGAAGGTAATGAGATAAATTTAGGAATTTTGAACTAAAATGGAGTTTCTAGAAGCAACTTGAATAAAGAAATTTTGGCATCTCACCTTCCATAATTAAGGTAGCGAGAGGCCACAGACCACAGTCATGGTTACCTCACATAAAAGATCAAATGAAGAGATTGTCTGAAAATATTTATCGAAACGCCAAAACCACAAGGGACTTGAGGAGAGTTTGTTAAGGCATGAAACTTGCAGATGAGATTTAACCAACTCAAAATGTTTTACCAATATAAACAGGGTAGGTGAAATAACCCCACATATAATCACTTTAGTACAACCAAATTTTGTAGTTGACATCATCATATAAACTATTAACCAATAAAAACTGGGTTTCCTATGAAGCTCAATTCTTCATGGGAAATAAGTTCCCTGATGGTTCATGTTCAAGGAAATCATGAACATAAATGGGCTTGCTATAAATACCAGGAGTCCAGGTGGAAGGAAGGCAAATCACCTTGTCGTTATATAGTTTATGCGAGTGCAAACAAGGGGGCAATTCTACAAAAATTATACTACACAAGAAAATGTCTTAGGAAAGATGATTTTTTTAATAGAGAGGCTACTGGGAGTCCAGGTGGAAGGAAAGAAAATCACCTTGTCGTTATACAGTTTATGCTAGTGCAAACAAGGGAGCAATTCTACAACAATTATACTACACAAGAAAATGTTTTAGGAAAGATGATTTTTTTAATAGAGAGGCACACATATAAGAGAGTTAAGAGAAATCATTTCTTGAAACAACTTTACTAAGAACACTATAGAATATGTTGGGGATACTCCCCAATATGGTACATGCACCAAGATCTATCTCGCTAAAATGAACACTAACTAAAATTTGGTAGATTTAAAATACTGTGGTAAATAATCTTGGTAACTAAACTTTACCCCCAGGATACTGCAGTCTCATGCGAATACATGTGCATAGCTGATACCTCCCACCTCTAACACACCAAACATAAATTATTAAATCATTACTCCATGATGGCATTCTAAGAGCAAATGAAACCATGAAAAGACCATTCATGGTTCTTCACAATCTCAGAATCTTTAACAGGTGTCTACTATGTTGATGAAAACTTCCTGCCATAGTCTCTTATCTGATATTGAGGATCCTTGATGTCTAAAAATCTGAGCTTGAGTAATTCTGGTCATTGTCAAATGCATGTCGATTAGTACACTCCACTAGTATGCATATGTGGTAACTCTTAGATAGGGTGGATCAATAAATTCGCTCCGCATGTATGCACATCAGACACAACAAAGATTCTTGAATCTATTTGTTTCAATTTATCATCAGCTTGTTTGGTTCTTTAATTGCCTAAAGTTCCATTAGAACTCATGACTACCTCGCATTTTCCACTTCCATAACAAGCATCATACAGTAAGTATAACCAGAAATGCCCTACTTCAAAAATAAAAATAAAAAAGAAGGAAAAGTATAAAGAATATCACTGTGAAATATATACGAAGACGACCCTTGCAATGACAACGATATTTAGCAAGCTCCATGTGCCATGACTGGTGTATGTACAGTGCAAAACTATACAAGTGCAGAACTATACAGAAAAGTGAATGTACGCCTTTGTGGTGTAAACAACCTAGAGACTGTTGAAATAATACTGTAATTTTAAGTAATAAAATTGATCTAACATAGGATTATTATGTGAATGAATAAGCTTTAGCCCTGTGTAGATGATTATCGGATCAATAGGTAGAACTGACCATGTGGCTGATAAATAATCATTATGAAAATCTATAGGTATATATACAGATAAAAGTGAAAACAAGTAACAATATAATTTTCTAAGTTCTTGGGGTTAACAAAAGACATACTTCTGCCTGAATGTACTGAACTTCTTTGACACGAAATTCAGCATTCTCGCTCCTTTCTTCATTCTCTAGAATATTGCGGAGCTCACTGGCCCAAGTGTCTTTCAAGTTTGTATTACTAGTGACTGCAGTCAAGTCGATGTCTCCATCAGGTAAATATGTCTTCAACGGAACAGACCCAAATGTACAAACCTGAAAACCACAATAGCTATTATTAACAAAATATTGTAACAATTTTAGATTATTAACAAAATATTGTAACAATTTTAGATTATTAACAAAATATTGCAACAATTTTATAATATTCACAAAATGTCTTCAGAAACAAAGAAAATAAGTACAGTCACATCTTGAACAAAATAAAACTACAGTACACAGTTATAATTGAATATTGGAAGTCATTAATAACATGATAGAAAAGCAAAAACAAGTAATAAACTAACAATACAACATAAAAAGTTTCCTGGCTACCCAAATATTGATCTATATACCACTACAATCAATCCATCCAAGTCTACTAGTGATATGAGCATAAAAGAATGTATAGCATAAGAGCAGCAACAAATTTATGGCATAATAGCAACAACAACAAGAATGTATGGCATAAGAGCAACAGCAAATTTATAATTATCAAGTACAGCAAAACATTCATCAATTCTAAGAACTCAAAACTCCCTTTCATTTACTACTGACCATTATGAAGAAGTTAAACTTTCAATCATTTTCTATAACTATAACATCATCACAACTAACTTATTTGGTTCGATTGCAAATTTTGCTCATATCCCAGCAACCATATGTGTATACTTCACAATCACAAAGTAGTACTATCAGCATAAAACAGCTAAATTCCCCCTTCACTACTCATGGGGAAGTCTGTGGAGAGAGAAGGCATGGTCCTGAACAAATTTAGTCTCTGGGACTTGCAAGCAAATTATGAACCAACTTAATCATGCAAATCAAACAACACAATCATCCAAACCTTACCGGACAATAGCTTCTATGCAATAAAATAATAGGGAACAATCAATTCATGACAGTAAAAACATTCAACTATCTGATATAAACTAAATAACTAATTGATACTTCCATAGCATATCTACATTCAAGTGAATCAATAGTTTCTCTCAAGGTCAACTAGTTCATATTTTGGGTTGGAAGAAAGTACCCTACACTAGGAATAATGTGGGAAATTCATGTATCAGTATATACTTCAAATCAGCATTTTAGGATTAATGGGTGAGCAGTACCAGAAAACTTGCTGAGATGCTGAAGGCTTTGACTTCTTCACAGGATTGATTGTAAGCACACAAAAAAGTAATTTTCCAGAACTTAATATTTTTAAGCAATGAATTATATCCAGGTGCATTTTTTAATTATTTTTCATCATGATTTCTGGATATGGACACTTATTTTCTAGACCCTTCTCTCGTTGATTGGAAGCACTTATCGGTATGTTCTACCTATTTTATACCTACTTTTTACAAGAACCAAATAAAATAGTTAGTATCACAATAAAAGTTCACTTGACATTTCAAGTTAGGTCTATCATTAGTTTTTTTTACAACAATATGTGCTGGTGTAACAATTTGCACTACTTAGGATCAACCTTTCATTCTGCTAACAAGTGTGAAACTATGAGTAAAAAAAACGATGTTGTCTATAGGATTAAACTGGAATAGCTAACATGGAAGGCTGCTTCTAGAGTATTCTGCGATTGTGGAATACCCTTAAAATTGAAGACAAATAATTTATAGAACAGGTAAACGGCCAACCTTGAATTATCGGTATGTTCTACCTATTTTATACCAACGTTTTACTAGTGCCAAATAAAATAGTTAGTATCACAATAAAACTTCACTTGACATTTCGATTTAGGTCTATCATTAGGTTTTGACAACAATATATGCTGGTGTAACAATTTGCACTACTTAGGATCAACCTTTCATTCTGGTAACAAGTCTGAAACGATGAGTCCAAAAAAAAAAAACCATGTTGTCTTTAGGATTAAACTGGAATAGCCAACATGGAAGGCTGCTTCTAGAGTATTCTGTAATTGTGGAATACCCTTAAAATTGAAGACAAATAATTTATAGAACAGGTAAACAGCCAACCTTGAATTATTGGCTTAAAGTTTGAGAAAATTAGACAACACATCTTGAGATGAATGAGTGCAAAAAGCTCAATATATGGTAAGACAAGACCACATCCATGACAAAATAGATTAAGCCACTAAGGATAAAATGAGGGGGGATGACTGAGATGGTCTGGACTTTGGATAAGCCCAATGAAGGGCAACAAATGTGCCAAAATGAGCAAAGATGATCATTTAAGGACCATTAAAAACTGGGGTTAGAAGGTAGATCTGCACAAGCTTGGATTTAGGTAGTGAAAAGGCGGTGGTTGCCCTCTTTCGGTTTGAATGAGTTCATACCCCCAGTCTGTAGGGTCTGTAGACTGAGATGAGCATCATCTCTTTTTGTCGCACCCAGTGTTCTAAAAGTCGCTAGGTGGTAGTCGGACGGAACTAGTGCCTAGACCTTGTAAGTGGAGCCAGGCAGCTAGGCGCTATACGGATTTTTTTGGGCCCCCTATTTATCTTTTGATTTTGTTTTATTGTTCCACCATACATTATCTTGCTCTTTATTGCTCATCATTCTTACTCTTGATTTTTCTCCAGGAAGAGCTTTAAAGAGTCTAAAGGGCACAATTGTGTGGAGGTGTTGGTTTTGGTAACAGATTTGGGTAGAGAGATAATTGTCATGATAATGATTAAAAAATTTAATGTCTTAATTAGATGTATCGAGTTAAAAAAATATTATACTAGTTCTAGTCTGTCTCTTTTGCAATATGGATAGACTTATCTTTTCATAATCAAAAGCATCGGTAGATTTGATATCCTGGAGGCAAACGATGTTGTACTAGTGGTTTTCAGTGAACTCCAATTGGCAATTTGTAAAGTTGATCTATGTGTTTTACTTCTAATGAAAGCTATTTTGGGGGGAAAATAATGGAAGCTATCTCTTCCCAATTTCGGGAATAATCATTCACAAAATTGTAAAAAATTATATCAGATGTATTAGTTAAACCATATAAAAACTACATTGTCTTCAACTACACTTTAAACGTAACAACCATACTTCAATGGATTTAAAATTTCACTCTTACTCTACAACAATAAGTGCCTTAACTATTGTGGACTGAACAACCACTTCAAGCACAGCCACTTCAAGCGCAGAAGACCAGATTCATTAATATAAATCAAAAAGGCAAGAAATGAAGCCAAAAAAGAGAGCCTAGGCCGGGTCTTCCTAGGCCGCCTAGATTTGCCAAGACCTGCCTAGACCGGCCTAAACTAGCCTAGACCGCCAAACCAATTTTTCAAAAGGCCCCATGCCTAGGCAAGTCGCCCGTGGGCCGCTTAACACTTAGGTGCCACCTAGAGAACTGTGTATGTACTGGTTTCATTAAGATCTTTTAAATTGGGGGGAGGGGGGGGGACCTCACCATCTATGATAATGTAACACGGGATACCATAGTTAATGAATTGATCGACGAGATGAGCTAAATTTAAAACAATTGCAGGTAGTTGTCAATTACCGGTGACACTAGTCCAACGACTTCGCAAGTAGGCAACCATGCGAAATATGTTTAATATACGTGCAATAATTTTCTATTTAACTATTCAAGAGGAACAAACCTTAATGGCCAGTCGGATCATCTCAAATATATGTTTTGTAACTGGAATTTAAAATTGAGGACAATATCCTAATGGGCTTATCACAAAGCATTGTGTTTCTTCACCAAAGCCTTTACCCATGATAATGGGGCTCACATAACCTCCACTTAAATGGTCTTTATAGCAAGGTCAATAAAATCACCTAAAGCATAATAATCACTACATAAGGAGAGTCTAATCAAAATGTTCGTAAAACAAGTCATGTGACGCATTGAGATGATAGACGGGGATGAGATGGTGATACAAAAAATAAACTTCTAATCAACAATCCTAACATGTCGAGTGAAATTGACTTACGCTGGGCACATGAAGCCTACCTCTACTACAAACATCACATCAAATTCCCCAATAACCTTACTAGAGTTAGTAGTCTATTTTCTACTTTCTTAAAAATAGAAAAGTAAAGTCGTATATCACATGTGCAATTGGGCACTAGTTCAATCAATCATCTTTATATACATTGTAATAATCAAAACATGTCGTGTCAAATCAACCTTACCTTCAGTTATAAAGTCAACCTATATAAGATATTCAAAGTCAACCTTTACTGAAAAATGAGATACGCCATTAAATGTTTCATTCAACCGGACTCCAATCTCTAATATTATAATGGGAGAGTTAAGGAAGTCATGTGTAGACAACCTGTAATTTGTAGACAACCAACTATCTAATCTCAACCATTTATTTTTTAAATGGGAGCTATATTAACAATTCATTTACTAAATTGTTGTTAGTTACCATAATCCCCTTAAAGTTGAAATTTATTTACGACATAATTATTTACAAAAGTGTCACTCATATAAAATAAAGGTTGAAGCCACTAGGGAAAATTTGTAAAGAGTATGTGATGAGTAATGGGAGGTTTGAAGTTAGAGACCAGATTATGTCTTAGTATTTACTTTTGTAAAAAAATATTAGGACGTGCATCGCACGTTGATATGGTACATATGATGTGGCCCCTCCTGGGCCACCGGATCCCCTAAAAAACCGCACTTCTATGATAAATTGATCATCAGGTCAACCCAAAACCATATGAGTTTCTACCACGTCAGGTCCACGAGCAAACGGTTCCGACTCGGCCCAGCAGGAGACCCATTTCTCCTGTATATAAATACCAGGCCCCCTCCTCACTGTAAAAGGTAATCAAAATTTCTACCCTTAAACCCTATCTACTGTTGCTTTTCAAGTGACTGACTAGATCGTCGGAGGTCCGTCACCGGAACTTCTCCCAGTATTTTTAGGCAGTGTGCAGGTATCCAGGACCGAGCCGAGCCCCACAGATCCGAGTCGAGCTGTTGGATCCGAGCCGAGCACCCGTTCCCTACCTCACTCTTGCTACTCCCGAGCCGGATCCTCAGTCGAGGGTCGGACCAGAGCAAGTGCCGCAACTTCCACTATACAAACTACAATAACTCACACCTGTTGCAGCCACACCCCAAAAACAAACCGCATCACACGTGCAGATTACTAGTGTTCGTTAAGGTAAAACTTTTCTACCTTACACATATATACGTGCAAAAAAAATCTAGTCCAATCAATCATCTTTAATAAGTCAACCTCACCCCCATATATCAAATCCAACCATCCTTCACTAAAAAGCACGTAACATCAAACTTCTTTAAAAAAACACGTGCATCACACGTACAACCAAAATGAAATTCACCTGACAAGAGAAACACTTGGTGATGAGCCTCTGCACGTAGTTCGCCACCGCGTTCCTCCGCTGCTCCGACGGCGGGTTCGGCTGAATCGTCGCAATCAGCTCCGCCGTCCGGCGCTCCGCCAGGGCCCACCGCTCCGCATCGAGGACACGTGTCACGCTCTCGACCTCGTCCGGCAGAAGCCCGTTCAGGTGGAGACCACTCGGGAACTGTACATGATGATCGCCCATTAAAGGAGATAAATTGGAAGCCCTAATTCATCCAAGAACGAATCTTTTAGCGAAACCCTGAGGTTGGAGGAACCATCAATTTTGGGGGAGAACCCTAACTTCGAATCGGAAAGTAAAACCCTAACCCTAATTTTGGGGGCGGTAATTGGATCTCGATATTGGAGGAGGGAGAATGGGGGAAAGAAAAAGAGGGGAAATGAGAAACTTTCTGCCAAAATGACCCTCCTTTTGAAAGTATTTACCAAATCGAACCACTTTCGAAATTATTTACCAAAATGACCCACTCGCTCACATGGTGAGTTTGGTGAAAATGTTTTTGAGGTTGCTGAGTATAGGCTTAATTTTCTCCGCCACTTAAGAGAAAAAAGTTAAAATCTATATATCGAGTGGCTCTTCTTCAATCCTCCCAAAAATTAAAGGCCCAGATTTAACCTTACAAAACATATTTTCTCCCCAAAGTTCTTCCCAAAATTCAAATTCAAATCTCCCACCTAAAATAACTCTTTTATTTATTTAAATTTTTCCCCTTTCTCTCTCTCCCTCCCTCTTTTATTCAAAAAATAAGAAAATAAAAATTTTAAAAATTTTAAAATATTGAAAAACTTAAAAATTTAAAATTTTAAAAATAATTCAAAAAAATAAAAAAAAATCATATAATATGTTTTTTTGCTCTATGTTTGCTACTTCAATTAATTTGCTGGACCTCCAAAATTATTTTATATGATCAAACAAGGTGTACCGTTCCGAAGACGTGCCGTAGGCACGTGTCAACGGGCAAACCTAGTCTATATAATAAAACACAAAGAAAGCTATCAAGTGGCTCTCCTTCAATTCCAAAAAAATCAAAGTCCAAGATCTAATCTCACAAAACATATTTTTTCCCCAAAATTCAAATTCAAATCCCCCACCCAAAAAAACTCCTATATTTATTTAATTATTTTTTTTTCTCTCTCTCTCTCTCCTTCCCTCCTCTATTCAAAAAATTAAGAAAATAAATTTTTTTTTAAAAAAAAAATTAATAAAAAAATAAAAATTTAAAAACTTTAAAAATAATTCAAAAAAACCATATAATATATTTTTTGCTCTATGTTTGCTACTTCAATTAATTTGCTGGACCTCCAAAACTATTTTATATGATCAAACAAGGTGCATCGTGCCGAAGATGTGTCGTAGGCACGTGTCAACGGGCAAACCTAGTATTAAAATAAGACTCGTTGTCTCAAACAGCGAGTGTAATTGAGATAGCGAGCCTCACTTTAAAAAAAAATTATATTCAATGCACTTTTTTAAAATGTAAAATCTACTGATGTTGAATTATTCATAATAAACTAGGTGAAAATCTGAAAATGAACCATATATGATATATACAGAAAACTTGTTGCTGCATGTTGCACTTGAAAATCTCATAACTATACTCGCTATTTGAGATAACGAATTTAGTTCAAAGTGACCTGCTATTTCAGATAGCGAGTTTAGTATTGATAAAATTTCCAGAGACTTCAAAGTCTCCGTTAAAATCTCTACATATACAGTTATTATCTTAGATAGTGAGTGATATAATGACGCTCGCAATCTGAGCTAGCGAGTGTATGTTTTTTATTTTTCTAGAGAATTTAAAGTCTCTTTTAAAATATCTACACACATAGTCGAGATTTATAAGAGATTTTTTGGGTGAGAGATCGAATTTGGGAACTAGGATTTTGAATTTCTGAATTAATAGTGAGAGTGGGGAGAGGAAGGAAAGAGGAAGTGAGATTTGAGGGTGCGATTATAATATAAAAAATAAATAAAAACTCAAATAACACTCACTGTCTCCAATAGCGAGTTTAGTACAACTACGTTTGTGATCGTTTCACTCCACAATATTTATTCAAGTGATGAAGAAACACCTAAGCATACGCTCATTATCTCAAATAGTGATGATACTTTTAAAAAGTGAGGTCTCTTTATAAGTACTTTCGAAAGTGGGTTATTTATGTAAATACTTTCAAAAGTGGGTCATTTTGGATAATATTCGGGAAATGTGAGGGGAAGAGATAATGAGGGGTAAAAATGGAATTTTAGGAGGGGTTTTCTGTAACGTTTGTTCTGAGGAGAATGATGACGATGGTGCAGAACAATAATATTCCTAACTAAAAAATGGAAAAGTTTCCCTATTCTGAAAAGAGACTTGTAGGGTCTGTTTGGAAACATTTAAGTTGGGGAATGGGAATGAATGGAATGAAAATGAATGGAGAGGAATGGAAAGAAAGAGAAAGGGATGAATTAACTTTATAAGTTGTGTGTGTTTGGCAACTGGTGGAATGAAATTGACTTTTTTTTGTTTCCATTCCCTAGTCTTGTTTGGCAAACAATGAAATATTATGGATTACGGCATTTTGAAAAACTTTTTTATAACATTTGTACATGGACATACTTCTGACATTTTGCATTTTAGGTTGAGTAATGAATAAAATTATTTTCCTGGAGAGAAAAAACATACTTCTGACACTCCCAAAAAATGAAGATTTATTAATTCTAAAATCACCCACTCTAACCAAAATTAATTAGTTTACCTTATTTTTTATTTTTTTTATTTTTTTGTAATTTAATTCTTTTCACTTTTGATATTTGAATTTAAAAAGGAATCGGGTAAAAAATATATTATTAACGGGATCAAGAACATTGGGTAATTTACACCAAAAGAGGGATCTTAGTTCGATACTAAAAGTTGGCGAGGTGATTTGCCGAAACTGAAAGCGGAAAAAGAGAAAAAAAACAACTATTCTCTGATTAAAAAGTTCGGTGGTTTCTGAAATTTAACGTTTATTTTATGTAAAGTTCTTTTAACATATTTGCACTGCATTTGAGAGGTGATGGTGACGAAGAGCCCTCTCAAAATTTGGAGAAGAGGGTTGATTTCTGGATGAATAGAGAAGAAAAATTAGTTGTTTCCATTCCTTTACCCAGCTTTCCGAGGGGTGGAGCTGGAATAGAATTTGGCTCAAATCTTTCCCTAGGGAATGACATTTAATTGTTTCCTTTATTTTCTTTTTCAAAACAAACAGGCCGTGGAATAGGATAAGATGGGTCTATCCGCAGTATTCCATTCCTTTCCCTAGTTTTTTGGGTTTCCAAACGCGCCCGTATTTATTTTGAATTTGAGAAAAAGTATCGACAGTCGTTTGCTAAATATGTATAATATATTGTAAAATAATAGAAATAATAAACAAAGAAAATAAAGACGAGAGGAAAGAAAATTATTCTCATTTATAGGTTTTTCATCTTAATACAAATGAGTCACTCAATAGCCTATTTATAGGCTTACAAAGAATACAAATAGACAATTACATAATTATTATATATGAATAAATATGAATGAATGTAGTGGTGGTGGGGGAGAATGTGGAAAGAGGGGGGTGTTGTGCTAATCTAGCTACCTAAATATATAGATAAAACTAGACACAAATTAAAACCTCGCAAGGGTACGAATCGTTAGAAAAGCGTAGCAATAGCAAGGGTCGATCCCACAGAGATTGTAGACTTTAACTTACTAATCAATAAAAAGAATAAAAATCATAAAGAGTTGTTTGGAAGTCTAAAAGAAATAAAAAGATTAAAACTAAATTAAGGAATGTTGAATCACAAATATTTATGAAATAGTTGGGTTTAGATCTCCACCAATAGTTAGTAATGCTAAGTCACCTTCTGAACTTCTTCTTATTACTCATGTTTGTTCACTTTAAGGGCTTGGTATCTACTCCTTAAAGTACTGTTTCCCTAGGCCAAGAATTAGGCATAGTATCTACTCTAATTCGTTTCTTTCATTAAGTCTTTAGCATGGTATCTACTAAGTTGTATTTAAGGAAAACATAAGATCAGTGGAAACGAACAAACACTCAAGGCTCTAGAAGTTGGTATCAGATCTAGATCCCTTAAGTTGATTGAACCAGGAACCCCTAAAGATTCCTTTGTTACAATTACGGGCACGAGATACGGGTCGTCTTAATATGCTCATATAACAGATTCAGATAAATGGTAACTCAAACTTGATATTCTCAAGCTCTGTTTGTCAGTCGACTGGCTCTCACCTCAGTCGACTGCTCTCAGGCTTCGAGAACAAGTTTGGTTATCACAAACCTATATCAATTCAATCAGATTCAATCAATAAGTAAATAGAAGAATTCAGAAGAACATAGCACTACATAACTACGGCTTCAATCTACCCAACTATGAAATTTAGTTCCACATAATAATACTTTTATTAATCAACAAATTCAAATACATGATCAACATTAAAGACTAAAGAGAAGAGAAATAAACTAATGGAGTCCGGCAATAAGGTCGACTGGCTGTCACACAGTCGACTGCCTTCGAATACTGGATCTCCTCTCTCCTTTCTCGATGTTGATAAAATGATACCCTTGTTGATGACTTGAAAGCTCAGAACCCTTGTGATTCGGTGATTTTGGAATGTCTGGAAGAGTGCCAACCGAGAGAGCGCGATTGATGCTTCTTTTCTGATATTTATAGAACACGGCTGAGAATTAGGGTTTTGCACTTTTTTTCAGAAAACTCCTTCTTTGTTTTATTTGATGATTTATTTCTTTCTCTTTTATTCTTTCCTTCCTTATCTGTTAACCACGTGCTCTTAGAAATCCCCAGTCTCTAGATTTGATTTGCACAAATCTGGATTCAGATAGATTTGAAATTAGATTTGGATGAATCTTCGAATATCTTATCTGTATACTCTGCCGCCTATCAGTCGACTGCCTCTGGATGTAAGTCGACTGTGTCGAGACTTTAGTATTTTCATGATTCATTAGCCCAGTCGACTTGGTGTGTAAACTTGATTCCCCTGTCCAGTCGCCTGTAAGCATGATCAGTCGACTGATCTCCTGCAGTTTCCTGTGTTTCATCCTTGCAATCCTGAATTAGCTTCGTTTTGCTGTTATAGACTGTTTCCTATGGAAAAGAGAAAATAAGAGTTAAATACCACATATAGAGCTTTTAAATGTCTAATTGCACTAAAGTTATTGCTCTAAATGTCTATTGAATGTAAATAAGAATATGCCTCGCTAAAACCTTACTAGGTAAAACCCAAATGAAAAACACCCTAGTGAAAGAAAAGAGTACATAATATTTAACAATGATATGCAATGAAGATGTTGGACTCCGAACCATCGTTAGATTAGTTCAATGGCTGTGGGAGCAATTCCGAATGGCGAACCACTTCTAGCTCGCTTAGGAGCGATCTTGCAAAGTAGAATCGAGCCAAGTGTTGGACTCCGAACCATCGTTAGATTACTTCAACGGCTGTGGGAGCAATTCCGAATGGCGAACCACTTCTAGCTCGCTTAGGAGCGAACTTGCGAAGTAGAATCGAGCCAAGTGTTGGACTCCGAACCATCGTTAGATTAGTTCAACGGCTGTGGGAGCAATTCCGAATGGCGAACCACTTCTAGCTCGCTTAAGAGCGAACTTGCGAAGTAGAATCGAGCCAAGTGTTGGACTTCAAACCGTCGTTAGATTAGAAGAGTTAAAAGCAGAGAGATGTAAACATTAGTAAAAATATGAAAAGACTTTATTCATTAATAACCAATGATCGGCTGCTTCTAAAGTTGCTAGCCGTTATTACAAGGAAAAACGAAAGAAAATCACTTCAAGTAACAGGAAAGGAATGGTTCGTCATCTCGAATTACTTAGAGAGGCATTGTTGTACTCTCTTGGTATTTTAAGAGATAGTCGGCATTCCAAGTCCTGGGAATCTCCCTGCCTTCGAGATATTCTAGTTTGTATGTGCCGGGACGGATTACTTTAGAGATCTTGTAGGGTCCCTCCCAATTCGGGGCCAATTTGCTTTTCTGTCCTGGGAACGAGATGGCCAACTTTCGGAGGACCAGGTCCCCTTCTTTGAGGTCCGTTGGGCGGACTCTTTTGTTGTATGCTAGCTCGATCCTTCTTCGGTAAGTTTGCTGGCGTATGGCAGCTCTCTCTCGGATTTCGTCTATCAGGTCTAGACTTGCTCTGAGCTCTCTAACGTTCTGCTCTTCTTCATAAGCTATCGGACGAGGATAGGGTAACCCGACTTCTAGGGGGGTGATGGCCTCGGACCCATAGGTGAGATTAAACGGGCTATCACCTGTTGGGGTCCGCTTTGTGGTGCGGTAGTTCCACAGCATGTTGGGAAGCTGGTCGACCCACAAGCCTTTGGAACACTTGTCTAACCTTTTCTTAATGCCGGAGAGGATTTGTCGGTTGGCATTTTCGGCCTGGCCATTTGACTGAGGATGAGAGACGGAGGAGAAACGGTGTTGTATGGCGAGGTCTTCGCATAAAGCTCGGAAGGTAGCCCCAGTGAGTTACGTTCCGTTGTCCGTAATTAGGACCCTGGGAACGCCAAATCGGCAGATCACACTCTTCCAGAAGAATTGAACGACCTTGTTTTCAGTTATTATGGCCAGGGGCTCGGCCTCTATCCATTTCGAGAAATAGTCGACTGCCACGACTAGGAACTTAAGCTGTCCGGGGGCTGGCGGAAACGGCCCTAATAAATCCATCCCCCACATTGCGAAAAGGATCGGACTTGATAGGGAGGTGAGTGGTGCTTGTGGAAGGCGTCGGATGTCGGAATACTTCTGACAGGAGCTGCATTGCCGAACGTGTCGTTCAGCATCCCGTAGGAGAGTGGGCCAAAAATACCCGTAGTTCAACACTTTGCGCGCTAGGGCTCTGGAACCTGAATGGGCCCCGCCAATGCCCTCATGAAGTTCTTGCAGGGGGCCCGGGGGAGAGGCACCTCAGGTAGGGCCGACCGTCCACCTGGGTGAAGGAGCGTTTATATAGGATGCCTCCGATTAGTATGTAACGCCCGGCCCGGGTTCTTACTCTTCATGCTTCCTTGGGATCCTCGGGGAGGAGTCCGTCCCTTAAGAATTCGACGAGGGGTTTCATCCAATTGTCTTCGAGGAGGACAGGCAATGTTTCTACGGAGTCAGGAGTTTCGTCCTCTATGCTCGGCTTCAGAAGGACTTCTATCAGTACGGTCTGTTCGAGACCTTGAAGGGAAGAGGAGGCTAATTTGGATAGGGCGTCGGCTTGAGCATTTTCTTCTCGGGGGATCCTTTGGATGAGGGCCTCTTCAAACAGTGCCATGAGGCTTTTGACTTTGGCCAAGTATTTAACCATCCTGTCATCGCGGGCCTCATACTCGCCAAGGACTTGATTAACGACCAACTGAGAGTCGCTGAAGATCCGTAGGCGTTGTGCCCCAGCATTTCGGGCCATTCCAAGACCGGCTATTAACGCCTCGTATTCAGCTTCGTTGTTCGAGGCTTTGAAGTTCATACGGAGGGAGTATTGAAGGATGAAGTCATCTGGGCCTGCCAGAATGACTCCTGCCCCGCTTCCCTCATTGCAGGAGGATCCGTTAACATAAACTGACCAGACGGGTGGTCGCTTCACTGTTTGGCTGGATTCGGGGATAGTACTCTCAACTATGAATTCGGCCAGCGCCTGAGCCTTGATCGCGGTCCGAGGCTGATAAGTTATATCGTGTTGGCTCAGCTCGATTGACCACTTCATGAGGCGACCCGAAGTCTCGGGCTTGTGAAGAACCTGCTTCAGCGGCTGGTCGGTAAGAACGGCCACCGAATGGGACTGAAAGTACAGGCGAAGCTTCCTCGCGGCCATCACCAGGGCATAGGCCATTTTCTCTATCTTCGGATACCGGAGCCCGGCGTCCCGAAGCACTTTGCTGACATAATAGATGGGCTTTTGAGCCCGGTCTTCTTCCCTCACTAATACTGCACTGAGGGTCTGCTCGGAGGCTGCCAGGTAGAGGTAGAGGAGTTCACCAGGGATCGGTTTGCTGAGGAGAGGGGGATTGACGAGGTAAGCCTTGAGCTGGTCGAAGGACTCTTGTTGCTGCTGTCCCCATTCGAAACATTTAGCCCCCCTGAGGGCCTTGAAGAAGGGGAGGCATTTCTCCCCGGACTTCGAGAGAAAGCGCCCTATGGCGGCTAGGCGGCCTGTTAATCTCTGAACTTCTTTAATATTTCTGGGAGGGGCCATGTCTAATATGGCCTTGATCTTCTCCAGGTTTGCTTCAATTCCTCGTTGGCTAACCATGAAGCCGAGGAACTTCCCCGAGGAGACTCCGAACGCGCACTTGTTTGGGTTGAGTCTCATATTGTGCTTTCTTAGAACATCAAACGCTTCTTGGAGGTCGGTTACGTGATCCTCCCCTCGAATGCTCTTCACAAGCATGTCGTCTACATACACCTCCATGTTCCGGCCAATCTGAGACTGAAAAACCTTGTTGACGAGGCGTTGGTACGTAGCGCCCGCATTCTTCAGACCGAACGGCATGACTCTGTAGCAATAGAGGCCTTGGTCGGTCACAAACGAGGTCTTCGGGATATCCGGAGGGAACATCCGGATCTGATTGTAGCCTGAAAAGGCGTCCATGAAGCTGAGGAGCTCATGTCCCGAGGTTGCGTCGATCAGTGTGTCAATACACGGCAGAGGGAAGGGGTCTTTGGGGCAAGCCTTGTTGAGGTCGGTAAAGTCAATGCAAATCCTCCAAGTCCCATTGGACTTCTTCACCATTACTACATTTGACAACCACTCAGGATAGTTGACCTCCTGTATGAACCGGGCCTTCAAGAGCTTGTCCACCTCCTCTTTGATAGCGAGCTGGCGCTCGGGGGCGAATTTGCGCCTCTTTTGCTGAACTGGTTTGGACCCCGGAACAACGCTCAGGTGGTGGACCAAGAGCTCTTCGGAGATCCCGGGCATATCTGCAGCTGACCAAGCGAAGAGGTCTTTGTTCCTTCGGATGCATTGTACAATGTCCGAGCATAGGGCGGACGGGAGGGTCTTACTGACAAAGAATTTGCGGGTTGGGTCCTGCTCAGAGAAGAGCATTTCTTCCAATTCGTCCACCGGCTCAGAGGTCGGCCGGGCAGTGTCTTGGGGGATTTCCAGAGTTTCTAAGGAGAGGACAGGTCTGAGGGTAGAGGTCATGTAGCACTTCCGGGCTGTTTCCTGATTGCCCCTTACTTCCCCTACTCCGGCCCGAGTGGGAAACTTCATTTTGAGATGGTAGGCAGAAGGGACGACTTCAAGGGCGGCTAGGCCGGGCCGACCCAGAATGACATTGTAGGCTGCTGGGACATCCACAACCATGAAGTCCATCGACTCCGTTCGGGTAGTAGGAGTTTTGCCAGCGGTTACGTCCAGGGTAATCACCCCTTCAATAGTCACTGGCACTCCCGTGAACCCATGGAGCGTGTAGCCGGCGGGCTTGAGTCTATCTCGGGAGAGCTTTAGGCCTTTGAAAGCGGCGAGGAAGAGGATGTTTACGGAGCTGCCGTTATCCACTAGGATCCTCTCCACTTTGAAATTCGCCATGTGGAGACTAATGACGAGTGCGTCACAATGTGGGGTGCGAACTCCTTTAAGATCTTCGTCTGAGAATGTGACAGGCACTCCGAGGCCTTTGGGAGGAGGGGTGGTTCGGACCGAGTTGACTTCTCTTATGAACGCTTTCCGAGAGGAGTTTGAAGAGCCCCCCATTGGGCCCCCATGAATGAGGTGGAGGACTCGCCCTTCCTCGAAGTCGGGCGTCTCTTCTCGTTCCGGACGCTTGTTAGCCCCTCGAGGTGGTGGAGGAAGTTCGGCTCGGTCCTTTCTTACAAACCTAGTCAGTTGCCCCCTATGAATAAGGGCTTCTATCTCGTTTTTCAAGGCGCGACAATCGTTGGTGTCATGCCCGTGGTCCCGGTGATAACGGCACCATTTCTCTTTATCTTTTCTCTTGGCGGGGGTGTTCATCCTCGGAGTAGGAGGTATGATCCCTTCCTTTTCGACTTCCATCAGAATGGTTGAGACGTTAGTGGTGAGGGGAGTGAACTGCTCGAATCTGGGGGGAGGTCGGCGCTGGCCGGCATTATCCTTTTGGAGCTTCTTGGCTCCTTCCTCTTCTGTTCCCTTTCTCTTAAACCCGGAGGAAGACCCCTCCCAGTTGGGTCGATACTCGACCTCTTCAGCCCTAATATACTTTTCACTGTGAAGGAGGAGGTCAGAGAAGTTCTGCGGAGGCTTCTTGGCGAGGGAAGAGCGGAGGTTGGAATTGAGGACATTAGATTGAAATGCTGCCGCAGCGACCGACTGGTCGAGGGATGCTATGGACCTGGCTTCAGCTGTGAACCTCTTCACATAGTCTCTCAACTTCTCACCCTTCTTCTGGTGGAGGTGCAATAGCGAGACGTTGGTTTTCCCAGCTCTACGGCTGCTTACGAAATGGGTGACGAAAAGGGTCTCGAACTGCTCGAAGGAGAATATCGAGGAGGGGCAAGGCGAGAGTACCATTCTCGAGCTGGGCCCTTGAAAGTTGCGGGGAAGGTTTTGCAGAGGAGGGCATCGTAAGCTTGATGGAGGAGCATCAGGGTCTTAAAGCTTTCGATGTGATCAACGGGGTCGGTGTCCCCGGAGTAAGTCTCAAATTGGGGAGGTTTGAAACCGATCGACACAGGTGCATCCATTATGGTTTGGGAGAAAGGGGGTCTGCTAGGACGTAGGGTCCTTCCCCTAAGCTCTTCTTCTCGGTCTATCTGGCCCAGGCGCCTCTCCACCTCATGAAGACGGCGGTACATAGTGTTGTCCCTCCGACGGTAATCAACCGAGCCTCTAGACTCGTCTTCGTACGAGGGAGAGCGAGGGCTGCGGCGGCGGTAACTTCGGGAGCGACGAGGACTTGGAGTATGCCGGGAGTTGCTAGGAGCAGGAGGAGGAGATGGGGAACGTTGGTGAGGGCTTCGGACCGGAGGAGAAGGGTTCCTGGGTGCATTGTTGTTGGGACGGAGACTGAGAGCTTGAAGGACGGTAGCTTGGAACTGCTGGAACTCGGCACGTGTGATGGGTGCCTCATTGTTCCTAGGCTGTTACCGACCTGCAGGGGAGTGTGGCCTCCTGCGGTAATGCTCGGGGACTCCTTCCGCCCCCTTCGGACGGGGGACCTCCTGTATTCTCGGCGGCGAGGAGACCGCTCATCCGGACGGTGTTGGCGGGAGGTTCCCTCTCGGGCCCGCTTTTCATCCAGATGACGGTGAAGGTCATCATTCTTCTGTCGGTTGAGGGCGGTATTGTGGAGAGCGGAGGCTCGGGGATGATGGGAAGCCATTGAGTCCGAAGAGGCGTTGTGGATGGAGACGCGGTCCTGGTGAAGAGGTTGTTTCTGAGGGTTTGGACCTTTGGGAAGTGGTTGATTTGGAGGAGGAAGGTCCTGTTGGAGCGGGTCTTCTGCCTATGGAGGGAGTTGTCCTTGCTGTTGGGTAGGTTGGTTGGGGACCTCTTGCTGCTGATCGGGGTTTGCCCCCCTGTTGGACCCCCTTGATCTGATTTTCCTAGGCAGCATGGCTGGAGAAGATCTGTTTACCGGGAAGAGGAGAGGTTTCTATTCGTTAGTTTCCCACAGACGGCGCCAATCTGTTGACGCTAAATTTGGTGTGGGGGCAAACAGATAGTATTTGTGGATTCTCAGGGAAACTGAATAGTAAACCTGTATACCTGTTTCATCGGGGTATGATCGCTGCTCCCGCCATACACCTGCAAAAAGTGCGAGACACCGAGGTTGTTCCCGGCGACGCACCCTCCGACGCTCAAGTCAGTAATCTAGGAAGACTATGAAAGAGCGCAAAAACTGGAGAAAGATTGATTACCTCTTAATGGAGATGGATGGGGGGTATTTATAGGCGTCTTAGGGAACAGATTAGGAATGTAATCTCCGTGATCTGATAGGGAATATTCTCCTTGAAAATAGATTAAGAATGTAATCCCTAATCCCCGGTGGAGGGATAGACATGAATTAGGGCCGTTGATTAGGATCTAATCAGAAACCCTAATTCTATCCCTCTGGATTGCGTTTTGTGCTTGTCAAAACCTGCACCCGATTGAGGTGGATCCGTTTGCGGGCTAATGGGTTTTCGAGGAGGAGAACCAGTGACCGCTTCAGACCCATTGGTAGGAGAAATTACCGTTTTACCCCTAGGCTTCAAGATTCGTGCCTGATTTGGACGGTCCCTGTTTAAACCCCATTTTTAGCCATATCACCATACTTTATGCTGTGGGAGTGTCAGAAGTATGTTTTTTCTCTCCAGGAAAACAGTTTTTTTCATTACTCAACCCTAAATGCAAAATGTCAGAAGTATGTCCATGCACAAATGTTATAAAAAGGTTTTTCAAAATGTCGTAATCCATAGTATTCCATTGTTTGCCAAACAAGACTAGGGAATGGAAACAAAAAAAGTCAATTCCATTCCTCCAGTTGCCAAACACACACAACTTATAAAGTTAATTCATCCATTTCCCTTTCTTTCCATTCATCTCCATTCATTTTCATTCCATTCCTTTCCATTCCTCAACTTAAATGTTTCCAAACATACCCTTATTGAGATTGAAAATTGCTAGATTATTACTAGTTTGAATTTTTCTAATTATTATTATTTTTCCTCTTTATTTTCTTTTGACTTAATTTTTTTTTAATTTATTTTATTTTTTGATTTTTTCTACTTTTTTTAATACTTATATTTCAGGACATACAAGTACATTATCAGGGCAAACTATGAGAACAAGGCTTTGAGAGAATATGATATGCCCTCAATTAATGGAGCAACATCAAGCATAAAGAGACCGGTTATTGAAGCTAACGATTTTGAGATCAAACTGGCAATTATTCAAATGATTCAATAGACTGTTCAATTTTGGGAACTATAGCACGAGGATCCTTTTTCACATTGCAAACTTTCTAGAAATTTGTGACACTTTCAAGCACAACGGAGTATCAGATGATGCAATTTGATTGAGACTCTTTCCTTTTTCATTAACAAATAAGGCTTGGCTTGGCTAAATTTTCTACCACCTGGTAGTATTACTACTTAGGAGGGACTTGCACAAAAAATTTTGCCTAAGTATTTTCTGCCGGCAAAGACAGCGAAGCTAAGAAATGATATTACCAACTTCATTCAATTTGAGACCGAGTCTTTGAATGATGCATGAGAGAGGTACAAAGAGTTATTGAGAAAGTGTCCTCATCATGAACTACAGAAATGGCTGCAAATTCAAATATTCTATAATGGTATAGGAGTTACAAATCGATCTATGGTTGCGCAACAGCTGGAGGTGCACTTATGAGCAAAACTCATGAAGCAGTTTATGAACTTTTAGAAGAGATGACATCAAATAATTACCAGTTGTCTTCAGAGAGTACAATGCCAAGAAAAGTGACTGGAGTTTTTGAACTTAATCCTATTTCTACTTTAACTGCAAAAATTGATATTTTATCTAAACAAATAGGTAATATGAATGTTAATGCTATTCATACTAATATGATTTGTGATTTTTGTGTAAGAAATCACTCAAGTACAGATTGCCAAGTGGGAAACCCTTTTGCTCAATCAAATTTCAATCAAGCAAATTACGTGTCCAATTTTTAACATCAAAAGAATCCTTATTCGAACATGTATCATCAAGAATAGAGAAACACCCCCAATTTTTCTTGGAACACAATCAAGGAGTAATTAGACCCCCCTTAAAATTTTCTACATCTAGAAAAGAAGCCGACACTTGAAGATATGTTCATGCAATACATGCATAAAACAGATTTGGCAATCCAAAATGTTGCAATTCCAACTTCAGTTTCAATTTGCAATCTTGAGGTTCAAATTGGTCCAATTTCAAATATTCTTAACGAAAGAACCGCAGGAAACTTACCCCGCAACACCGTGACCAACCCCACGGAGGATGTCAAAGCAATAACACTAAGAAGTGGGAGGACAATTAAGCAACCGCAAGAAGAAAATAGTGAACAAAATGTGGTTGCAAAGAAATAAGAGTACGAACCAATTGTGGAGGAACCAACGCAGCATGAGCAAGTAACTTTTAATGTTTTTAAATCATTAAAGTTCCCTACCGAAGAACAGTCATCTTTTCAAGTAAGTAAAACTGATTTAATTGTGGGCGAGGGACATAGTGCTGAAATTAAAAAGTCACCCATAAAAGTATGTCCAACAAATTCAGCAACTCTTGAAACTGAGAAAGAAAAGATTTTAAAATATGTTATGTATTTGAATACTGCACCATCTATTCATTTATTTTCTCAGCAAAAATTCAAAGAGGTGGGGATATCAAAGACGTCATCATCAAGGAAGAAACGACTCAAACTAGAGCTTGAACTTAATCCACACCTGAAAAGAAGTATTAGAAAAGATGTTTTGATGTTGTTGGATCTTGGTTTCACGTAACTATCTCACTATCAAGTCTGGCTGAATACTTAAAACGTAGCGCTTCTTGGGAGGCAACCCATGTTTTCTTTTTACTGCATTAGATTTGATTTTTGTTTTAGTTTTAGTTTAATTATAATTATAATTATTGATTTTATTTTGTAGGATTGCATGAGTTTGAAAAGTCGCTAGGTGGAGCTGTTTTCTACACCTGAAGTGATGGTTGTTTTTGAGCAGGATGGAGTCAGAATCTAGAAAAGTGTTTCAAAGAGAGATTGTAGCCAATTGTCTTAGTTTTCCAGCACAAAAAGAATTAGGCCATTAGGACACCTACAGCTCTAAATATCGTTGAAATACTGAACGTCGTGTGTGCAGAATTTTAAGACGAATCAAGAGAGAAATTCTAAACTTTTTGCATTTTTTCCACTTTCCCATTAAGGACAATGTGATATTCAAGTTTGGGGGAAGGGTTATAAAATTATTTTTTTATTTTATATATATTTGAAAAGAAAAATAAAACAAAAAGGGATTTCAATTGGACTCACCATTACACTTTTGAGTTCTTTATTGTGATAAGCACTGAAATATTTTTTTTTAAGGATAAAACAATTGCTTATAAAGTAAGAATAAGCATACTTATTTACTTTAGGATTATTGAATTTCAAAATTCCTCACAAAATTGTAAGAATCATGTGATTATACATAAAAGAAAAATGTGATGCTTTTTCTTGTGATTATCTCCTTTGATCTGGTCCTAAACAGAGTTTAAGTAAATAGAGTGATAATGAGTAAATAATTGAATAAATAAAGTATATCTACTCCAATGTTTTGAGTTGCTTATTAGGGGTATTCATCACCAATGTTTTACTTTTAAATCAAACGGCAACTTGAAATATGAGTATGCAAAACACTTTAAGTTTGTGACTTGTTGAGTAACCGGGTAAATTCATCACAAATATTTGCATTCGCGTTAAAAGGCAAGTGACAACTTAAAGAATAGACCCCCCAAAAAATATTTAAAAAAGAAAAAAAAAAAAAAACTACTCTAGTTTGCTACTCAGTTTGTAGTAGTGAGATGGAGAACTCGCATATGAAGTTGTTACGTACTATAATTACATTAATTTCATGACAACTTTGATTGGGTGTGGATTTATGAATGAATAATTGCACTGGAGAAAGTTGGTATGCTTAGTTTTATTTTATTTGCCATTGTTTATATTTTAAATTTAAATTTTGATACTTGCAGGATGAGATGTTTTAGTGTGATGAGTTGATCCTACTTATGATTAATATTCTTTGATTTATGGTTTTCTTTTTGCTCGAGGACAAGCAAAATCTTAAGTTTGGGGGTATTTAATGTGTCTAATTTTTATATAAATATTTGTATTCATTTACCCGTAAAAATTGCTTGTATTCGCCTATCTTATTTATAATTCATCTTATTTCCATAGTTTTCAGTTAATTAATTATTTTTGAAAGAATAAGATTCTTGATGCAAAAAGTGAAGATTTTTGGCAAAAATCAACAAACAAAACAAACATATTGATTTATTATTTTTTGATTGTTTTGTTGAATTTTAAATTTTAAATTTTACAATTTGGTCGTGTGAAAAGCAAGATAAAAATTTTAATTTGCCAATTGAGCTGAAAGTGCAATAAACAATTTTTAAAGGGTTTAAATTAGATAATATGATTTTTAGTTAGTTCAATTAATTTAAACTAATTATTTTTATTTTTATTATTAAATCCTAATTTTTTATTTATTTTGTTTGTGTGCAACACGTGTTTCAAGAAAAAGAAAGAGAAGAAGAAGGAAACAAATAAATAAAGAATTGGGGTTTTTCTGCAAAAATAAACCCTAATCTCTACTTCCTGTGCCTAAAAATAGAAGAGCAAAGAAGAGAAGGAAAAGAATGCTGAACGAAGAGGAAGAGCGACGGCTAACCTCTACTCAAAAATTATAATTAAAAAAAAAATAACAGAGCGTCTCTCTGTCTCTGTGGGCGCGCGATTTCCAAGCAGAGAGAAGACGAGACATCAGCGAAGAAGAAGAGGGGAGTGGCCAGCTCTGGTGCGGCTCAAAGCAGAGGTACCAGGGTTGGCTCTGTCTCTGGTGCGTGTCCCGAGGAAGGGTGACATCAGCGGAATTGGCGTGAAGGACTGGCTGAGCTGACGTGGCTATGCACGTTTTTCGAGACAGACAAAGAGAAGATCTCACTTGTTTGGGAACGCGATTCGAGGCATCTCGGTTTGCAACTTTTTTTTTTAATAAAATTGTTCTTTCTGTATCTCTTTTCTGTTTGTCTAATTTTTTTATGCAATCCAAGACAGTATTTGTTAGTTGCAAATTTATTATGAACTAAATTTGTTATTTAAGGGCTTCGATGTAGCCTAGTTTTGAGAACATAATTTTTAATTCCATATTATTTTTCTATTTTTCCATGGTCGTGTGTTTGGTTTTTGTTCTTAATGCGTACAATTGGGTGACAAACTTTTGTATGATCTATTAAATCACGAAGAGACCGAACTGGTAATTTGTAATTTTGAATTATAGAATTAAACACCATTGATTGAGCGAAATTAGAGATAATTTTACGCGATTGATGTAACCCTTAAGAAATCCACAGAACTTAATGAGTCTTCAATTAATAAAATTTGTGCATGGACTATGACAAACTGTTAGTTGGAGATATTTTTGGTGTTGTTCAAGAGAAAACATTAAATTCTTAAGGGATTTTGGTCTACAACTTGGAAAAATAATATTTTTATTCACATGGAGTTATAAATTGTGTGTGATTAACTGGATAAAATCAAAAGCCCTATAATTAATTTTGCTATTAACAAATCACAACAAAATTTCACATCCTGCTTTTTAAAATTAATTTAGTTAGTTCTTTAGATTAATTTAATCTAGTTGTTTTCTTTATTAATTTTGATTTTCCAAATAGTAGTTAATCTAGAAATTTCGGTACTCGATAATATAACTAGTCATTGTGGTTTCGACATTCTTTTCACTTAACTATACTACTTGTTGCGATTCTGTACACTTGCAAATATTCACATCACCTCCTATCTGCCACCTGAATCTCCATCATGTCCAAATAATTTTGGTGACATTTAACTCGTGTCTATCATTCGCGCTTGCCCCTCTACCTCTGTGTTCATTTTGAAATCTAGTAATTTAAAATTCACTCCAATCACCCACGGCCCCTCCCATTTGTTGTGAATATGTCTAATCTCCCTCCACAATCCCTCTCTCAGGTGCGGTTGATATGGTCCATACATTGTCGTGACCATATGTTCCCAATCATTAGATTTGCGCCCGATTCTAATAGTAACAGAAAATTTAACAACAAATTCATCTATAACATTAAAGACGCTTGCTTCTACACCTAAGGCAATTCCCCCGACATTCCCCTGGATGTCTTGAACGTCCAGTGAAAGTTTGAAAGTGATCTGAGACCCTTTACATCCATAGCCTGTGGATCGGTAATCATAGTTTCTAGTACTGCACATACAGTCGGTTTCAATTTTGCAATACTATCGTTCACCTATCTACATTTACCCCTCGACTGTAACCCTCTAACATTCCAAAAGATGTACGACATAAACACTACAATAGTTCACCTCTACTCCTGAATCCCCAACCTAGGTAGGCAGTTTTAGACAATGATTATACACCTCAACTCTAATAGCATTAATCCGGTCTAATTGTTCTCTACTGTTGACTCCCATGTCCACCCCTAACATGCTAGCATAGTAAAGAAGCATATTATCTGAAATATAACTCAAAATTGAAAACGAACCTCCACATGCTGACGTTGGTTCCTTAGCCTTCATTACCGATCTAATAAGATCCTCCTCCCTTGGACCTTTCGATCCCCACCTATCATTTTGCCTCTTGCTCTTCCTTTTAGTCTCGTCCACTTCTCCCCCGGTGCTTTCTCCAATACTTTGTTTCCCATGAGCTAGTTCCCTCACCTGCTTTGCCCATCTTTCGTGCTCGCTATCATAGTCATTCTCCTCCCCCACTCCATCTAAGGCACCAATTCTTTCTCCTTCCCCCGACGATTTGTTTGTGTCCTCAACTATTAAATCCTCTTCACCCCTTTCTCCTCCCCCACCTGTCTTGTCCCCGGACGTCCCCACTTCCCCCTCATCAACCTCTTCTTCCACCTCCTCTATTCCTTCCTGACCAGCCCCCTTCAGACCCTCCATGAGGCTAATTCCCATTCTATCTTGCTCAACTTGTGGCCCTGGCTTATAGAACCCAATGTTTAAGTTTGATTCATCTTGAAATGAGCCAGACTCAGCAAGCAGAAGCTTTTGAGCCACAGCCAACATTGTTGCTTCTAAAGCCTGTTGGAACTGCGCTTTCGAAAGTGTTAACACAACCATTGCTGCCTCTGTGGGACCCCCCTGCACACCCTCTTTCATTTGTCTCATCTCGCTTGCGACGTCATTCTTCACAGTTGTCTTAACTTGCCCCTTACCCATCGCAGTCAACACCTTACTGCTACCCAGCCCCTCACAACTGCCGCTACACCTCCCGATTTAACCCCCCCCCCCCCCCCCCCACGCTGACAACTTTCCCCAGTACCTTCGATTTGATCTGTTGTCCCTTTCCGCAATGGAGTTGGCTGTTTTGAATGACCCAAAAGTGCTTGACTTTGATCCAACGGTCCCACAACTTCCCCTACCTTTCCTTTACCACTCACAGATCGATGGTTTAGATTTTCCTGCCAAAGATCTAACGGTTGGGGATTATCTTCAACCTCCTTCCTTTTGCTGTAAGGAACCTCCGAGCTCGACGACACCTCCGGCGACCCTCGAAACGAAACCCCCTTCTTCCTCTCTATGATAACTTTAATTTCGTGTTTCTCTTCTTCAAATTCTGCAACGATCACCGATGGAATTAGGCTTGTATCGTTCATATCGATTTGAATTCTCGCATACTCACATCGCGTCTGCAAGTTGGTGTTCTTATCGATTGCGATCAGGTATTCGAAGCTCCCAACGACGTTCTCAAACGCCGACGGCACCCAGCAATGGAACGACATATTGAACAATCGAACCCACACCGCCGGTAATGTATTGATCTTCAAAGCACCAAACTTCCTCGACCATTTACTCATTGTGACGTAGAAATCCTCCCCTTCAAGACTACCCATCATCAGTAGTTCTTTAATTATTTCCTCAGTCTTACAGTAAACCATCAAGACGTCATCCTTCACTTTTTGAATCTCCCAAGTCCACTCCGACGACGGCCTAATACTCTCTGTTAGCTTCTCCGCCAACTCCTTTAGCAAGGGGTTACCTGTGTGGACTTTGAGCATAACACAAAGTTGCAGACGATGCTCAAAATCTGCCATGATCGGGGTCGGTGCAATCAATGCCCTGGTAGTTCTCCTACCATCATCTTTACTCTCCTCCGACCTGAGTAAGCTTGCCTTGCTATCAATCCTCATATCTGGACTGAACATTGGGGTCTGCATGGCTTCACCTTTCCCATATTTGAGAGTCAGACAATCCCTGGAAATGTGCCCCTATTTTTTTGCAGGCATAACAAAACCACAACTGTGTTGATGAAGAAGATATGGAGTTTACCAAGAGTAAGCAAGAAGATTAGGATTAGGGTCAGGGTTTTAGTTGTTGTTGTTGTTGTAGTAGGACAAAGGTGGATAAATATTATTATAATAATAAGAGAGGAGAATAGTGCATAGGAATAGGAACCTGATGATATATTTAGGGTTGAGAAATAATAGTAGAGGGATGAAGATGATACATATATACTACAAGGAGGAGGAGGAGAAGGAAGCGGCCGACGGTGGCACAAATGGCCGGAGCCACCAGTATCATGGCTCATGTCTATGTCCATAAGTGAAAAACTGAGATTAGGGTTGAGAGATTGGAAGCGGCTAATTAGGTAACCGAGAAGTCAACTAGCTAGATTATACAATACGAGTTAAGATTGTGGCACGAATCTCAAAGTTATATATAATGGTTGAGAGGAGATGAGATTGCCACTAATCATTTCCTATACACTGGCTATGTATTTCCAGTTGTAGATTAATGAGGAACTACTACTACTTGTATACTCAAGGGCGATGCACTATCGATCGTAAGCAGGTCTCGAACGTGAAACCTATACCTCCTGGTCCCCCAATTTTTTTTCCGTATGAGCTGCAATCAGTCCTTTCTTGAGCATATTTTGAGTCTACAGTGTATATGAGTAGCACTCCTCAATTTTAATTTTAATTTTTGATAATTCTCCTCATTTTAAAATGAAAAGACATTGATCATATGAGTTCCAAACTTCATTAAATCCAAACCAAGATCTAAACTACAAGTTAGCCCGAAAGTGTTAGGATTATGTCTTGAATACTCGTTGTTCAGATTAAAAGAAGGTATTATGAAGCACAGAGGTCGAAGCGTCGAAGCGAGTATAAGGACAACAGCAACAGCGATCATGGTGACAGTCGACCGCACCCCCGACTGCTTATTGTACATGGATTGTCCGAGAGTGGTACGGTCGACCGGTCTTGTTGGCTGGTCGACCGCCTGCGGCGCTGAATAGTTTTTGCGCTTCGATTTGCTAGGTCAGTTCAGCCCAATCTTCAATTCCAAGTTAGATCGTCCGGCTCCTATTCAGTTACTTCTTTTTCAGGTTATATCGGACGACTGAGAATCAAGATTAGACCTAGGTTTTCTCTCTATTCTTCTATATATATTGTAAACTCCTCCAATATGAGATGGAGTACTTCATAGATTCTTTTCTCCATAGCAAAGAGAGGCTCGAGAGAGAGATAGTTCTTGGTAGATGAGTTTAATTCCTTATGTCAAGAGAATCAGTAACACCTTATAGTCTCTTCTAGTTGAATATCAGATCTTCCTATATTTTCTCCCGGATTAAGCAAAAGCTAACCGGGATAAGTCATCGTTGTTGTGTTTGTGTTAGTTTGGTGGATCTACTTGCTTGCTCAATTTATTTGCCCTATCTACTTCGACTTCCTCATTGCTCTAATTAGTTCCGCTGTGACTAGAGGGCATTTGTTGACGCCCCAATCCCAACAGAAAGGACACTACTAATTAAAAAAAATTCCTTTTGTAGAAGTTGTAAGGTTAGTTAGATAATTAAAGTTATCAAACAAAGTCACAGTTATTTAATTAAGGGTTTGTATAATCTATTTACATCATTTTCCGACTTTCTCTCGATAACTTATCAAATACTTGAATTGTTTTGCTCCAAAAATAGTTCGGAGGTTCGTTGTGATAACTTGTCATTTGAAATACAAGATACATGTAAATCCTCTGAAAGCCTTTGTGAGGAGTAAAGTAGTATAGGAGTTGAAATGATTAGTATTGAGTATCGAAAGACTATGAACAGATTGAGAATTATGCGATGTTATATGGCATATTCTACAATAGTCTTAATAGGAGATCGATGAACAGAGAGACTAAATCACAGGCACAATATAGCTAAAAAGATAGGACACATATCAAATATGCACAAGAAGGGCATCTCATTTTCATACTTAATTTAGTCTAACAAACATTTGTTCTCAAGGACAAAATTGAGTTTCTCTCTCTAGAAACTCTAGAGAAAGAAACTCCCTAAAAATCCTAGATTTGAGAAAAAGAGGCGCTAGCAGCTGGTGTTCGCTGCCCCCATCCCCACCGCCACCTCTCCCGCTAATCCAAGCACCGTCATCGCCTACCCCTGGCTGACCCCATTCTCAGCGACTACGACTGCTGCTCCCGATGTCGCCTCCCGCCGAAGAGCACCACCGTCGCATCTCCCTTCCGAAGATGCGCTTCCATGGTCTCAAAGTAACGGCGCTGCTCCTTCCAACTGTCGCATCTCCCTTCCTCTTTGAATGCGCTGCCCCTCCTGACTGTCGCATCTCCCTTCCTCTTCGAATGCGACTGCCCCTCTCGAGCTTGCCGTGCACCGAGCAATGTCAAGCAATGGGCGGCGGCGGCATTCAAGCCCCTTCAAATGACATCTACAGTTTTCGTGACAGCACCACCACTTCACCTTCATTATTAAACCTGACGTAGACAATGCCACCGCCCGTTGTGGCTAGAGTGAGAGAGTGAAGATGTTGCTCATCACTACTCTTTGTTGGTGTATGTCCTGTGTGTGAGAAATCACTTGAGGGAGTAAGAGCGTGTGAGAGGTGAAGGTATCCTCTACACGGCTCTCTTTGTGACTGTGGTATTGGCTGAAGTGAGCGTGTTGTTGTTTGCACGAATGTGGGAGGAGATGAGGATAATGTTTGGTTCGGCGGATGACAATATCAAGAGTGAATTGCTTCAGTTTGGTGTGTGCTTGTCGTGAATGGGGGACTAAGCTTAATTGACGTACTGACAATTATGATGGGCCAAGCACTGTGATTGGACCCAAGATGAGGTCCATTACAGATGTAAAAGAGATGCATCGGCGGAACCTCTCCAATAGTGTGGAAGACTATCAGATGTCGGCCCACCGTCCAGCCTCTCCAATAGTGTGGAAGACTATCAGATGTCGGCCCACCATCCAGGGATTGTAGGAGGGATTGCTTGGTGTCTGTACGGGTACTTCGGCCCAGTAGTCTGGGTTTGTTTTGTTAATATCTAATTAATAGAACATGGTTGCCATATTCCAATTTTTTTGTTAAAATTAAAAAAAATGCACCAGAAGAACAAGGGAAAAGAAGCTCCAACAACATTAAATTTTCTAAGATATAAAAAGAAAACGAAAAAAAGAAAAAAGAAAAGACATTGGACATGATACTCATCATCGACATCAGACAAGCCAACAATATAAAATTTCTCGGAACATCAAGAGATTCATATAAAATAAAACTTGCATTCGAATAAATAGTCCAAAAATATCTAGAAACTTTTGTTGCGAACATGATATATATAATTGTATCATTCCATCATTCCCCTTCTACCCTGTTGAAAGAAGATAGATAGAGAACAATATAACAATCTAGCCACAAGCTAATCATCATCGCCCATAATTGCTTTGGGCGATACTAAAGTTGCAAAATAAGGCCCAACAGGTTGCCACTGTTTGACACTTTCAAACTGTAGAGGGATTACATTAAAAGTTTCACTTTGAATATCAAGTGACACCGACCTAGATGATCCTGGATGACCATCATTTGAATCCGTAAAAGCCTCCCAAAAAATTGTTCGGTTGCCTACAACATTGGCCGTAATGCCACTAAATATATTGGCAGGAGCATCTCCAATGCACCTCCAAGTTTGGGAACAACCCACAGTGAGTACCTCGCATTCTGTAGCTGAAAATGGCGATGTAATGTCACGACTGAAGATCCGCACAACTTTGTACTTGAGTACTGAAGCATCATACACCAACGCGACATTACATATGTTTCCCGAACCTGGTGGAAGTGTTACCAATTCTCTGATACTTGGATTCACCAAATGAATGTTGAGCACCGAATATATGCACACCAAACCACGACATGAGTTTGACATCATTTTGGATGTCATCACATTTTCGTCGATATGCATCAGTTTCTCGCAACGCCCTTCAAAAATATATTGCAGTGCGGTTCCAAAAGGAGCACTACTCATGAGCCTGACAGCGCCGACTCCACAATGTCTTATTTCGCTGAGTTTCATTTGTTGGCCTAGAAACTGCTTTTCTCGGGTGAGGGAGTTCCACAGCTTGCATACGCACCTGAATCTCGCGATCGATTGTACAGGAAGCTTCGTGAGTATTTCATATACCACCAAACTGTCAGGGATATTGTTGACGGGCTTTGTTCGAGTTGAAACAGCATTGAGATCGAGATTGTGATTGTCAACTGAAGATGGGTTCATATTCATGTTGGTAAAGTGAGAACAAAGATCATGTGGAGTAAACCATGAGTAAGCAAGAGGATTAGGGTTAGGGTTGTTGTAGGCCAAAGGTGGTTGAGAATAATAAGAAGGGGAAGGAGAAGGAGAAGGAGAAGGAGAAGGAGAATATTGCATGGGAATTGGAAACTGATGATATGTTTGAGGTTGAGAAATAATATTAGAGGGATGAAGATGATACATACTATGAGGAGAAGTAGTTGGAGGAGGTAGTGGCGGCGACTGACGGCGGCGCCAATGGCCAGAGCCACCAGCTTGGCGGCCAATATCCATTGAATTAGAACTAAGACTAGGGTTCGATGGCTTTAGGGTTTTGGAAGAGTTTGTTATTGATGAGAACTAAACTGGCTTATATATATAAGGAGGAAAAGGACAAATGAAATTTGATGATACGGCCCAATCAAAGCCCACTTTGAGAATTGCGAACAGATGTGGTCCAGTTAAGGCCCATCTAAGTTTTTAACAATGTTTCAAACTATGCATATATTTACACTGCCATGCACATCTTAATAAATATAGATTTTCTAAAATAAAAATTTTAATACATATAGATTTTTTAAAATAAAAATTCAGACATAACTTGGGTTTGAACTAAGACCTCCTATATAATAGTTTTGCACGCGTTGATAGATTTACAAATGACACTATGACTTTCTCCTATTATAATATATTAGTAATTTATACGTGCGATACACGTTTTCAACAATTTCAAAAATAAAAAATAAAAACTATGACGTAGGGAGGATTATTTGAACCGGAAACCTCATTTATATTAGTTATGTACGTGCGTTGCACGTGTTGGTTGAATGATAGTTATGTACGTGCGTTGCACGTGTTGGTTGAATGACAAAATGACTAATGACACTAAGGCCTTCTCCCATTATAATATTAGATTAGATTAGATATTAGAGATTGGAGATTTACACGTACGATGCACGTCTTAATAAATATAGTTTTTTTCAAAGTAAAAATTCAAAAGTAGTCTGCATTTGATTATAAGACCTTCTTTATATTAGTTATATACGTGCATTGCACATGTTGGTATATTGACAAATGACACTAAACCCTTCTCCCATTATAATATTAGAGATCAGAAATATTTATTATTTTATGTACAAAGCACGTGCTTCTACACATTAATTACAAACTTAGTTTTCAAAATGGAAATTGACTTGAGCGTAGGTTAATTGTGTTATTGCAGTTGAAGTGCTTATTAGCCATGCTGGACTGTATTGTATACCATTATTTACATATACATACTACTTTGAAATGTCTGAATACGTACATGTCACCGAGCAATTTCTCTTGATGCTTAGAAAATAACAAAGCTAAAGACATCATCTGGAAAATGGTTGCCCCTCCTCCTAAATTTACGACTTAGCTTTCGCTAATTTCTAATAACGCGATTCTCACAAAGGCTAATTTGCATTGAAGAGGTTTGCTTTCCAATAACATACCTAGAAAGTGAAACTATAGATCGATCGTTTCTTCAATTGCCCTAAACCGACGACTGAGATTGAAACAATTTTGGCTTTCCGTAATGCTATTTTTTCATGTTTTGGGTACCGTTGATTTGGTATTGCCACCTCCGTTTGGATGGCCTCCTGCCATCTTTCGACTCAAATCATCTAAAGAAGCAACCTCTATTGCATATGTTCTAAAGCCTATCTAACATCCATTGCAACAACTGCAAGGTGTGTATATATAATATATGAATTAATTTTCTTCTAACTAAGAAAGTGCAAAACAAAATGTTCTCAAAGCACAACCCGATATTTACTAATGATCATATGAAAAAATACACTTAAGGGTTGATTAGAATTTTTTAAACTATACCAAGGGGTTAAAAGAATAATTTGAAAAGTCAAAATCGTCAAAAGAAAAAAACGTCACATACTAGGAGCCTAAAAGAAAAATACCCATATATAATGTGAAATGCGAATGTAAGAAAGTCAAGTTGGAGGCAACCTACCATACAGCATTTCTGCATTTGATAAGGGAGTGAGTAGAGCAGTACCAATTGGTGTTGTATTAAAAAGTCACCCAATCCAAAGGTTGGTCAGAACATAAACATCTCAGACAAAGTTCTATTGATTATCTCAGTTTGTCCATCACTCTGCGAAGTGAAATGCATAACTCATACATAGATAGATGAGTTCCGTGCAGCTCAAACAATTCCTTCCAGAAGCAGGATAAACACCGAGTCTCTGTCACTCACAATATACTTGATAAACATCGAAATTTTAAAAAAATATACCTCTACTATTTTAATGGAAAAGTTTGTCTCCAAACAAACAGGTACATTGCAACTCAACAAACACGTACAACGTAAATGCATAATTAATATAAAGATGGTCTTAAGTTTGATGCCAGATAACATCAGATTTTCTTAAAAATTATATATTTATAAAGATATGCATCCTACTAGCGTAATTAATGAAAAGGAAACAAAGTTTGATCTTTGAAGCATGATTTATTCGTTAACCATACATAAAGGAAATTTTTTTTCTCTACTTTTAATGCCTCTGCCTCCATGCATGTTTAGCCTATATGCCTGGGCCCGAGCTCAATTCTAAAGTTGGGCCCAAGTCTGGCCCAATTAATTTTTGGGCTTAAAAACTTCGGTTCGAGCTCCGACCCGATTAGACCCCCAATTGGGCCTAGGCCCTAACAATTTCTGCACTTTTAATATACAATTTTCTAATGTTAACATAACATCTAGAATATTTATTTAACAATAAAAATATCTTGATTAATTTTTGTAAAATTATCAATTTTTGTTTATTTATATTTTAATACTATATTTATAAGGCATCAATTTTCTTTACATAAACTATAATAATCATTTCAACTTATACAAATGAATGAATGTTGGAAGAAAAAATTTATGCGAACGAATAAACATGATTTTAAAAAATAATCATGACTATATATAATATTGACTTAATTTTTCTTATGCATATGTATATATATATATATGTAATCATATGTATACATGAACATATAGATGAATAAATTTGATTCAAGCCCGCCCTAAATTTTGTTCGAGTCTAAAAAGTTGAGTCCGAGTGCGACCCGATTTGGTAAATGATTAAACAAATCCCGTAAATAACCATGTCGGACCTATTAGGACCCGGGTCGAATTCGGACCAATTGCCACCCTTAGTTTGGGGCTTCTTAACTTCTTATTGGCTTTTCCAATCAAAGGATGAATAAAATAAAACAAAACAAAACAAAAATTAAATTAAATTAAATTAAGATGCATAATTTAATAGGCTTCTGATTTGTGCTTGTATGTGTTAAACCTTCTTCAAAATTTTCATCTTGTTCGTAGTTTAGCTTAGAGCTTTTATAGTCGTTCAATGCAAAATTTTTGGTATTTGACATATAGGAATATGAATTTTAGTTTAGCTTAGAGCTTTTATAGTCGTTCAATGCAAAATTTTTGGTATTTGACATATAGGAATATGAATTTTGGGTCTGTGCTGCAATCGTTGAAACCCAACTCTTGGGTTTTCAAACTTTTAAATCGACAAATGATAGATAATTCTCTCCCCCCCCCCCCCCCCCCCCCCAAAAAAAAAAAAAAAAAATTAAAAAATTTAAAAATTAGAAATTAGAAAAAAGAATGATATATGATTTCTCGCATCTTGAATTTTTATTATTTTTAAAAAATAATCAAAAAGACGGGAAATCATTTCCCGTCTCACGATATTTATTTTTTAAATTTTGATTTCCCGTCTTTCGATTTTATATATATATATAAAAAGGGACGGAGAATCATCCTCGTTCCGTGCTTTTCGCCAATTTTTTTTGAAAGGGACGAAAGATGATATTCCGTCGCGTTGAACGGACGAAAGATCACATTGTTGGCTATTTTTTACAAAATCCTCTTTCTTCTGCCAAATATAGCAGACCATAGTACACCCAAAACCCAAAATTTGGGTATATAGCCAACGACTGCAGCAAATTTTTAAACATTTTTTCTAAATTTTAGGTAAATAGCCAACGACTATAAATGCTTTTATTATCTTGTTCGTAGTCCGGCTTAGTCATCATATTCATAGTTCAATTTGTTCATTCATTGCTTTGTAATGCAGATTTTTAAAGACAACAAGCGAAAGACATCTTGTTCGTAGTCCACCGAATCAATTCATGTTTAATTCACGCACTTCGTGAATTATTTTGGGAAAGCGCGAATAATTTTTAAATTAAACAAATTAATCGTTGAGTTTGTTACTATTTTACATATTTATGAATTTAAATATATATTTACTTAAGTGAAGGATTTCAAGTTGCATTAAATTTGATATTTATTTCTTCCCAAACTTTTGTCAAGTTTTTTTTCTTCTAAATACCTATTTTTTGTCGAACTTCAAATATGAATACCTGACAAATTATTCTCGAATCCCGAATTTATGACTATGGTTTTGAGGATATTATCAAACTGATTGGATAAATTAAAAAGCAGCACACAATTACACTTGCATTTTCAGTGATTAAAGATGCCGAAGATTTATTTCAAGATCATACTTTTAAATGTTATTGATAAAACACTTTGAGAATATTGTTAGTTAAAAATGATATGCAAAGATTGTAACTTCTACAATATCAAAGGACTAGAATTGCCCGTGGGCACGTGCCTACGGCACGTCTTCGAAACGATACAACACACGAAAAACTCTGTAAATAGTAAAACAACAATTATGTAGTTCAAGTTTGAATAGTATGATAATAATTAGTTGTAAATAAAAGTTCATGTTTCTATTAGTATATGTCGAAAAATAATTATAAATGAGGGTGTAAAATCCAACTTCTTAGAACTTTAAGTGTGGAAAATGATGAAATTTAAATGTTGAAGAAAGATTTGTTATTTTCAATGTAACATGTGCAATAAAAAAACATTAAAATTCTGAAAATTTTACAAACCCGAAATAAAATCTAAATTTCTAAATAAATAAAGAAAGAATGGGAGAGAGAATGAGAGAGAAAAAGAGAGAAATATGAAAAAGTGAAGAGAGATGAGAGAGATAGTAATAAAGTAATGAGTTTTGTAGTTTTGAGGGGGGGGGGGGGGGGAATTTAATTTTGGAGTATGAAATTTTGGACGGAAAAATATGTTTTGTGAGAATCAATTTAGACCATTGATTTTAAGGAAGATTGAATGAGAGCCACTTGATAGCTTTCTTCGCAATTTATTATATAGATGTTCCACTTGGCTGCAAGTGAAGATCAATAGTTTTCAGTCCTTAAATTTGGAATTTTATTTCTTCAATATTGAAAATTATCCTTTAAGGAATTTAACTGTGGGTGTAATATAAAATAAGTTAAAATTGTGCAATAGGTCCTTATTTAACAGCGTCTTTGTATAAGGCCCTTTGACTAATTTCACTTTAAAAAAAGCAAAAAAAAGTTTTTTTTTTACTTTATATTAAGGAAGAAAAAGTAAAGAGTGACATGAGTTTGACTGTTGCAGTCCTCAAAGTAAAGAAAGAAAAAAAACATTAAAGAAAGTGCAGTTATTAGTTGAAAATCTGACCCCAAACCTGACGTTGGGGTTACAGGAATCTCAATCATATCTTATCATTTTCAAACCAAATATTTAGTCTAATAAATAAATAATATAGTAACATCAAAACCCATTTCACAAATCCTATAGAAAGAAGGAGGCATGGTGTGAAACTCAAAGAACAGGGTAAGACTTTCTTCTTTCATTGTACTTTTGGGTTGTGATGCTTCTGGGTTTCTTCAGGTCTTGATCCAACCCCACTTTAGTTTATACTTTTTTGTAAGTTTCTATGTTAAATTTCTGGGTTTTGTGTTTTGAAGGGGACATCTTTTTGAAAATTTTAATTCTGGTTGTTAATTTGGATCAGCGTTATGTGAATTTGTTGTAGTTGTGTGCCAATTTCTAGTAGAGGTAGATTGGAATATTTGAGTTTGGAATTTGTAGTCCTTTAGTTTTAGATGCAAAGTTTTGATTTTTTTAATATTATGTTCATTAATCATCTTTGTTATTCTGATTGCAGGAATGTATGATACTTGAAGATCAAGTGTTGTGTCGAAAAGAGATGGTTTGTTCAGTGGAATCTCCTGAATTTGGTTCTAATTGATGAAAAGTGCCAAATACTTTGGTAATTCTTATTATTATCTTGAGAAGCACCATCTGTATTGAGTTAAAATTCTATACATTTTTTTTTTTTTTTGAAATAAAAGTGACCCAGGTTACCTGTTTCATGAATGAACAATTAACGAAACAAAGAGTACAAAATATTACAACCCGTACATGAAACAAAGAGTACAAAATTCTATACATTGTAGAGTACTTGTATGTATGTAAATTTCATAGAAAAAAAAAATTTCTAAAATTTGACTTAGTCCGTGAATTTCTTAGATTTTCAAAAAGAATACTTTCTTTGTCAATGGAAGGATAATAGTATGGACTGTGAATGAATGATTCAATAATGGGAATTCCTTGCCCAGCTATGTTCATTTGCACAGGTGTTATATCTATTTAAACCAAATTCCATTGGAATACGATCCAAATATTTCTGTTCGGACCCAATAGTTTGGGAAAGAATAGAATGAATGAGAAATATATTTGGAACCGCTTATAAAAAATTGGAGAAATCGATCTAAATATTGAAGTAAAACGGGCTTTTTCTTGGGGATAGAGGGACTTGAACCCTCACGATTTTTAAAGTCGACGGATTTTCCTCTTACTATAAATTTCATTGTTGTCGGTATTGACATGTAGAATGGGACATTATTCATTGTGGTTAAATATAAATACAAATATTAATTAACATTACCCTTTTTTTTATGCCTGGAGTCGTTCATATTTATTGAATCTGAAATTGGTTCATGTACACAAATATTATTCAGATAGTTATTAGAGTTCACTCAATAAGCATGAATCCCTGTCAAACTAATTGGTTCGGCTTTAACATTTACAAGCAAGAGAACTCCTTGTATATATGAAGATATCATTTAAATGGATGATGATTTACCTTACTAACCAAGGTGCTAGATATCATTGTTTTCTCTTCTTTAATTAGATTGAAGCTCTTTATTTTCTACTAACTTTCCGAGTTGGCTGTTGGTATTTTGGTGCTGAACTTCGTTTTGATAGAATAAGCCTTACATCTGAAATGGATGGTATAGATCTCTGAGGATTCCGTTTTGCTCTTTGGCTTGTTCGTCACTCTAAGTAGAGATGCAATTCTCCGTTCCAAATTTCTTTATCTAAAATTATTCTTAGTCTAAGAGTAGCACTTTTGTGGAATTTTCTCCACTTTACGTTTTAGTGCTCCAAAGTTGACCTCTTTAAAATGGTAAAGACATAGATACTTGTCATGATAATAATGACATTTGGTGCTAAAGTGTGCTACAAGTAAGGGATACTGATCTATAATGCCTTCTAAAACATTGTGTTGTGATCATATGTTGATCAGTTGGTAGTATCTTAAGTAGTGAGAGCTTGGTTATTTATTGTTCACAATTCTTAACATGTACTTCAGAATTTTGCAGGAATGGGAACTGAACTGCAATGTGAAAGCTACCCTCTCGGATATCATTCAATGAGGAACCTAAATAATAATTCAAATAGCAGTTACTCTCAGTTCAATGAGGATAAAGGACCAAAGGAACATTTCTGCAATAGCTTCATGCTGAGGCCAGTAGATGGATACTCGGGATATGATATAGAGATGTTAAAGAGGACTATGCTCGAACATGAAGCTGTCTTCCGGAAACAGGTACTGATGAAGCTTTCTACATACCTGCTTTCCACTTTCTAATTTTCCTGACACTGATTGCTGTACCCATTAACTGATGATTGAATTTTGATGATTTAACTTCATTGAATCGTATCTTAGGTTGTAATTTGGTTGTTGCCTATTCTCGTATATGTCAGTGTAATTTGTTGAAAGATGTAAGTTTAGGTAATGTTAAGATGTATTTGCGAACAGTGAAATAGCTGTTAAAAGTTAAAACTAATTATTCAAAGATATACATATACTGTATAGTTTGTACGCATGTTTGCATTGATAGAATATATAGCTGTGGTTCATGTCAAATTTCTACATGGTTTATATGTCAGTCATTTTTGAATATTTTGCACACTTGAAATCTACGTTAATAGTAGTCAACCCTTAGGGTACTTGGTTTACGTAGAGGTTGATTCAAACCAGATAATTGAGATATGCTAATTGTTCTTTATTATGTTATTGAGGTATAATGCCTTTTTAAACTGTAGGTCTGTGAACTTCATCGTCTTTATAGAACACAAAAGGATCTAATGGTCGAGCTTAAGAGGCAAGAGTCCTACGAATTCCCTTCTCTAATGAGAACATCACAATCATATTTGTTTTCCTCTCCAACCGCATCATCAAAATCTTCTGAAAAATTGTGGCAGCTCAGTATAATTCCCCCCACAAGTGACAATTTTTCCAACTTCAATCCAAAAGGTGTTTCTCAACGAATGTTCGATCTTCAACTTCCTGCCGTAGTACATGTTGAGGCCGATGATTCTGAAAGAATCGAAAAGGAAAGTTCAAGATTAATTTGTGATGACAAGTGTGAGGCTGGCCTGAAGCTGACTCTTGGAACCGGTGACTATTTGAATAGATCAGTTTCTAATGCTTTACTTAATGGAAGAGCCGAGCATGAAGATACTAATGGACATCAATCTCTAACGAGATCCAACGCAAGTTTCTTGACCAAAGACTTTTTCACAGACAAGCACAGAGATGAAGGGGATCACTCAAACCTTTTCAATGGAGACAGTGCAGAATCTCGACAAGAATGGTCGCCCTTTAATTACGATGAAGGTAAAACATTTCACTTTTTTCAATTTATTTTGCACAATCAATTGCATCTGTACATTGGGAATTCATTTTCTATAATCAATAATAATAAAAATTTGTAGCTACCCAGCCATTCGTATCTGAACTTCAGAAACCTTATTTTTGGTTGTTTGTTTTGTTAAATTTTTTAATGAAACACGGGGGGCAATTGCCAACCTTTAACGATAAAAAAATAAATAAATTTGTAGCTACCCACCTTAACTACCAAAAGAATATTCAGTATGTAAAGACACCAAATGGTGGATAGCATAAATGACAAGATGAGGCTCTTCGGACCACTCATTATTTGGTTCATTTACTGTATCTCTATTGCTTGTTCCTATTAAATTCGTAGCTGTACCTAACGTTGGTTAGCTCTTACCTGTCAATTTTGGTTCCTTCCTTGATTCCTTTGGTCTTATAATGTCAACAGGAAGAAAGGGTAACCGAGTGAATTCACTCAACCTTGATCTATCTATCGAGAAGTTACCACTGCCATCTGAATCACCGGAGGAACAGATTATTAAGACATCTCACAGAATTTCTTCCCCAGATTGTAGTGAAATGCATACATGGATTGAAGAAAAACCAACTCTTAGTAGTATTGACATTGAGGTATTGTCTCGGAAAAAGTCACAAGTTGTAACTCACATTCCTATTGCTGTTCAAGCCCTCCCCTGCTTCCTGCCATCAAAGCTTTCCAAGTTATCAAACGATGCGAGCTTTTTTAACCAGTCCCTTGGTGATTTTCCATCTCCTCATATCAAGAAGAGTAAAAAGCAAGGAAGTGGAACAAGGGTTAAACAGCGAACTGTCATCAATTTGAACTCCAGACATAATACTGCTGCTGGTGAATCTGAGGTTCCAAGTAACACAGCAGCCGCTATTCATGAAAAAAATGAGAGGTTGGCAGCAGAGAATCTTATGGCAATTTCTCAGGATCGAAATCATCACCACCTCGTAGCCTCCTCGTATTTTTCTTCCTTTGGTTCCTTAATTTGGTTTGCCGAAGTGAGTCTATCCAAAGCAGCTGAAAATGATGATTGTGATGACCTCTTTGAGTCCTTGACACTAAAACTGGAAGAACTGAATCCCAGTGAGTATTTAACTCCACTAAAAGATTTGAACAACAACCCAGCTGGGAATAGTTCTCTGCTACTGCCGAAGACACACAGGGCACAAGCAAAGAGGAGACAGCAGCGAAAGAAGGATTTCCAGAAGGATATACTTCCGGGTTTGGTGTCGTTATCGAAGCATCAAGTGAGGGAGGATTTTCAGGCCTTTGAGTGTGTGATGAGAGCAATGGGAGAAGCTTGGCCGTGTTGTAAGTTGACTAAACGGAGCAATGGGCGGCGGTATAGGTATAGGAAGGAGAAGAAATCCCGGCCTCCATTAATGGAGGGAGGAGAAGCTCCTCATTTGAAGGTAGAGGTTGATCAGAAGAGTATGCTAAGATGGGGAAGGACAACAAGAAGAGGTAGGAGGGTGAGGCTTAAGCCAGGTAATGTATGTTTCTTTTCTTTTCTTTTCCCATTAAAATTAAAAAAAAAATCTTCAAAGGGTATATACAAAAATGAACTTAATTTGTGATCGAGCATAAAATTTATTTAGAGAAGGAAACAGTAGAAACAATCCTAAAATGTAAGGATAAGAAGTTAAATGAACTGTACCACTTCTTTTGTAATAGATAGATAGTTCGTAGCAATCAAGTAGCATAAGAACTATGAAGGAGGCCGGGAACACTTGCTTCTATGTGGAAGATGTATCCAGTCTAAAACATGTAACGAACACATTTCTTTCTATTTCTCTCTCTGTGTTGTATGTAATTTTAGAATTCAATCTTTCGGTTTCGGTTATGATATTAATTAATTGAAAATACATATATCTTTGGGGAGTACTAGAAATATTGTTCTTAATTATGGATTATGGATTGCAGAGAATCTAAAGAAGAAAAATACTTTAGGGAGAAGAAAATACAAAACACGAAGAGACTTTTGACTGTGAAGGAGAAAATACTTTCAATCGTTGTATATGTTAACAATCTGCTTACCTTTGAATTCATCTTGAAATCATGACTCTTTCAACTCGAGATAAATATTGGCGAAATTGATGGAAATTCAAAAGTAAATGAAATGTTCAAGTTTTTTTTTTTTTTTTTGATAAGAAGATGACCTCTGTCATCGTTTCATTAACGAGAATTAAAGAAACCAAGTAGTACAAATTACATAAGCCCCTAAAGATAGGACCCAAAATCCTTACCCACTTACACTGCGTAGAGTCCGACTAGTGGCAGTGAAGCATCAAAATACTTCCATACATCAAAATACATCCATACAAACTCTACTAAAACAGGGAAAGTACTGGTACATCTACTACATAAAGATAAACAACTCCACTAAGGCCGCAGTCCTCTCCATGGCCTGGCTCACTGCCCCTCCTCTGCCACTCTGATCTTCTTCGCCTGCCCCGCCTTACCTGCCCAATCATGAATTAGGAGGAAGATGTTATGTATAGAAGAATTAAAATTTGGTTGAATGTTTCTAAAGCATGTGTCGTTACGGTCTAGCCATAATCTCCAGATAGTAGCAGCTACAGCTAAATCACATGCCCTTTTATCCTGTGATCTAATGTAGTCGTCCCTCCAAGTACCCCATAACTCCGAAGTGGAGTTAGGGAAACGAGTGCACCCGAACCCTCTACAGATAACCTCCCACGTATGAGCAGCTTTAGAGCACGTGAAAAATAAGTGAGTCGTATCCTCCTCCGCTTGGAGGCAAAGCGTACATCTAACGTCAATTTGCAAATTTTTTCGCCTGAGATTAATTTTTGTTAGGATCGCATTGTTATGCACCAGCCAGCCGAACACCTTAACTTTAAGCGGAGCCTGGGTTGCCCAAATCCTACTCTCCACACCACACCTTATCCCCCCGTCATTTATCCACGAGTACATATACGCTACTGAGAACGTCGCTGAGTTATGAAGGATCCAACTCCTCTCATCCGGTTCGTTGGTCGTGTAACCACCCTCCAACTGAATTAGTCTGTTGAGTTCTTCGAATTGCTTCGTGCTCTCCTGTGTCGTACCGTCCGTAACCGTGAACTTGAGATTGTTATTTCTCCATACATCTGCTATCATGGCGTCCGGATTGACTACGACCTCCGAGGCTTGCGGAAATAAATTCCTAAGAGTTCTGTTTCCGCACCATTTGTCATACCAAAATCTGGTATCTTTGCCGTCTCCTACCTTACATCTCGTGTTAGTGGCGAATATCTCCCCTTGTTTGGCGATACCTTTCCAAAGAAAGGACACCTTACGTTCCGAACTTGTTCCCCCAAACCGATATTTTTTTCTTCTTCGGTATAGTTCGAAAGATAATGACCACCACCCTTGTTTTCTGCTGTAGATCTTCCACCACCAATTGCTGAGCAAAGCTCAGTTCATATCGTATAGGTTGAGGATACCCAGTCCTCCAAATTCTCTTTTCTTACAAACCCTGTCCCACTTGACGAGATGAAAACCTTTATTGCCTTCGCCGGACCCCTTCCATAAAAAACGTCTTCGCATTTTATCTATCCTATGAATGACCCATTTAGGTACTTCATAAATAGACATTAGATATAACGGAATGGCATTGATAACCGAGTTAAGTAGGGTAATCCTTCCGCCGAGCGATAGGAACTTACTCTTCCACCCTTCCAATTTCTTCGCAACCTTTTCTATCAATGGCATCCAATCCTCTCTAAAAAGTGGACCAGGTCTAATTGGGGTCCCAAGATATTTTAGAGGAAAATCCGCCGTTACACAACCTATAATCTGAGATATCGCTGTGGTCGAGATGGATAGCTGACTGCTAATTGGAATAACACAGCTCTTCTGGAAGTTGATCTTCAGTCCCGACCAACCTTGGAAGCAAGCTAGGACCAATTTCATCGCTACGACTTCTTCTACTTTAGCCTTACCGAATAACAGTGTGTCATCAGCGTATTGCAATATGGTCATGGCTTGCCCAATTCGCTTTATCTCTATTCCTTTGATCTGATTGTTGATCCGTGCTCTCTTTATCATCTCTGCCAGGCCATCTACTACACTAGCAAGCAATAGTGAGGATAGAGGGTCTCCCTGCCTGAGTCCTCTTTTGCATCGGATTTCCTTTCCTTGCCAGCCGTTTACCTGTATGAACGATTGTCCTCCTTGAACACAACTTTTCATCCACGTTCTCCATTTCTCCCCAAACCCTTTAAGTCGGAGCGCCTCCTCCACACAATCCCAGCTGACCGAATCATAGGCTTTTTTGAAATCTAATTTTAACAGAAAACCGTCCACCTTTTCTTTGTTCCCTCTAAACACGACTTCGTGAGCGGCCACTATGCTATCCATAATGTCCCTACCTCGAATGAATCCGCTTTGCGATTGCGCAACGACATCCTGAATATTAGGAGCTAATCTTTGTGCTAATACTTTTGTGATGATTTTGAATGAACCGTTAATAAGGCTGATTGGTCTGAGATCTTCTGCTGTTCGGACTTCTTGTTTCTTGGGTACAAGAATGATGGCAGCGTAGTTGAGTCTTTCCAGGGTAGTGGTGCTATTGTGAAGGTCAGCAAAAATGTTCATCAGATCCTCCTTGACAATCTTCCAGTATATCTTGTAGAAGAAAATCGGCAATCCATCAGGGCCTGGAGCCTTGTCTTGCCCTAAGTTCTTTATTGCCTCCAGCACTTCCTCTTCCGTGAAAGGATGTTCGATCCCGTTGCTCCATCAATTTTCGACTCACTCCACATGTCCGACGCTAGACTGTATCTGGCGTTGCTTTTGGTTCCCAACAGCTCGTGGAATTTGTCATCCAAGTGTCGCCTGATAATCTCTTCGTCTTCTATCCAACTTTCCTCAATGAGAAGCCCTCCGATGTGGTTTTGTCTTCTTCTTCCATTAGCGATTTTATGGAAGAACTTAGTGTTAGCGTCTCCTTCCTTCAACCATTGGATTCGCGAGCGCTGTTTCCAGTGAATTTCTTCCCTCGTTTGGATGTTAAGAATTTCCAGCCTCCCGTGCTTCAGTTCCTCCTTCTCAGGGGCTGTCAGCTCTCTTCCCTCCTGCATGGGTTCTAACTCGTATATCCTGTTGCCTAACGTCTCTCTTAAGATTCCAGCGTTGGCGAATTTCTGCTTTGCCCAACTCTTCAGGTCCTTCCTTAAGCGCCTAGCTTTCTCCACCCATATACCAACGGCTGACTGCTGATTTGTAGGGCGAATCCAGGACTCTCGAATCACCTGTCTTGTCTCATCGAATGTGGTCCATGATTTCTCGAATCTGAACGGATGGAACGTATGCCTATAATCTTGGTTGCACTCTATAATCAGGGGAAGATGGTCTGACGTATAGCGGACAGCGGATCGCACCTTGACGCGTGGGAACATTTCCTCCCAGTCGTTGGTAACTAGTACTCTATCCAGCTTGACCAGCACCGAGTTTGAGCTCATGCTCGACCATGCAAATTTCCTATCTGTCATTTGAAGCTCTAACAGCTCTAAATCATCAATGATATTGTTGAAACTATCCTGTTCTGACTGTGCATGTCCTCTACCTCTATGCTCTTCTTGGAAACTCGTAATATTGAATTCTCCCCCAACCACCCATGGCTGGGTCCATTTATTCCTGATGTACTTCAATTCCTTCTAAAAATCTGTCCTAGCTCTTGACTCATAGGGGCCGTAGACCGTAGTGACAACGTGTTTCCAGTCGTCGCTTCTCCTTCTAAGTTTAATAGACACCGAAAATTGGCCTACAAAGTCTTCGAGGATCTCAAATACTCTTACATCTACCCCTAAAGCTATCCCGCCCGAATACCCCCTTACATCTTTGAATTTCCAATCGAAATGTTCCGCCCATCTAAGCGTGTTGAATTCCTCTAAGGAGTTGTTTTCAATTCTAGTTTCCTGGAAGCCGCAGACTGACGGCCTAAATTTATTAATAGATAGAGAAATCAATCTCTTTTTACTCTTTTGCCTCATTCCTCTCACGTTCCAAAAGATGTACGACATTATCTAAACGATGTGGACTCCTACACTCTACCCCCCTCAACTATCGTACAACCTTAAGCTGTAGACGTCATCGATTCCCTTCTAATAATAGCCGCATTATTGAGTTGATCTACCCTGGTTAACCCCATGGCTAGACCGTAAAGACTAGCAAAGTATATAAGCGACTCATCATTTAAAGAATTAAGAATTGAAAAGTTGGGATTAGAAGTACCTCCTATATCTCTATCCATCTCCTTGAGAATTGGCACACCCTTGACTCTTTCCTCTTGAATGACCGTAGGATCATCCACCACATTAATCTGCCTCTTCCCTCTCCTCTAATATTCCGTGAATTTTTTACTGCTATTACTGCCCACGCTGCCCCTCAGCTCTTTGTCTCCTATCTCCGTTTCTGTTTCCAAAATAAAGAAATCATCCCTAATATCATCCAGAGCTCCTATCATTGCTCCGCGATCATCCTGTTCATGTGACGTCGGCTTTCCCCCCTGGTTGTTAAGTTGATTTTCTTCTTGCACATTTGTGGAGGTACAAATTACTTGTTTCCCCTCTTCATTTTTCTGTACCGGGTGATGCACTTGATTTTGACTCTCAATGGCTCTCTTTTTGATGATGGAGGTCATAGCTAGTCTAATTGACTCCTCTACTTCCTCTTTAGTAAAGTGGTTCCACTCCTCCACTCCTATACCCATAGCTCTGCTAGCCTCGATACCCGCAGTCCTATCTTCACATTTTTTCAAAATCCCGCCGTATGGACCCGTTAGACTAGGTACTGTTGCTTTTTGCTGAGCCTCAGTAGCTACATATGATGGACCGTTGTGTAGAGCCTCTGTATCCTTTTGCTTCAGTAGAGAACCGGTCTGTTTTCCTCCTTGATCTTCGCGACGCGATGGGTGTCCTCCAGTGTGTATAGGCACTGACACACGCTTCTCTATTCGGCGCCATGATGTTTGAAAGTTCGCCACGTCATCGACTTCCCTCGTACGATCGAAGCCTTCAGAGCCTTTTGCAAGATGCTGGCGCTGTGTGGGAAAGTTGCTGTGCCCTGTTTGTGATTTGAGTGGGCGGTCCTGATTAGTCACGATCTGATCCAACGGTCGACGCCTTTCTTCAACCTCTGGCTCCGAATCACTGCCATCCAATTTTCGATCTGGTACAAGAGAAGCTACGGCGCCGAAAGTAACACTTTTCTTCGTCTCAACCACCACCCACACCTCGTACACCTCCTCTTCGAAGTCCACAATGATCTTTGAGGGAATATCCGCTTTGTTCGCTACCGCAACTCGAAGCCTAGCGAATTTTCGACATTCGTGCATCACCGTTCCCTTGTCGACTTCAACGATAGTTCCGAAACTACGGACCAAATTCGTGAATCCAGACTTAACCCATAGGTGAAGTGGCAGATTGAAAAGACGAATCCACAAAGTTGGGAGATTTACAGCATTGAAAGCTCCAAAGTGACGCGTCCATGGTGAGAAGGTAATATAGAATTCCATACCGTTAGCATCACGACCCTCTAACCCCTTCAGCTGTAGTGCGTCGCTCTTCGCGTCTCCATCATTGCAGTGCACGAAGAAGTTTCCTCCCGTTGCTTCTTGGACAGTCCAACACGCCGTCAAAGACACCATTGCTACTAGCATCTCTTTGATGTCAGTACACTGTGGGTTCCCAGTTCGAGCTCTAGCTATCATACAACTTTGATAACGATTCTCCATTTCAGCCATCAACGGAGTGGGGATGATCGAAGCTCTGATGATGTTTCTCTCCCCTGCCGCGCTCTCTTGAGTGGGGCTGTCGGAGATGGTTGGGGGGACAGTCTTCTTAGATGACGCTTTGGATTCAGATTTGGAGGTCGTAGCTTTTGATTTGGGACAATCAGTAGAGATATGGCCATACAACTTACAGCTATAACAAAACCAATCAAACTTACAGCTATTAATGGAGTGCCCCGGTCGAGCACACTTGTGGCAGCACTTACGTTCTTTCTTCTTGGGCTCCGACGAGAGGCTCTTGCTTGCGTCGGATCTGTGCTTCTTCTTCCTTTTGACGAGAACCCATTCTCCCTCTTCGTCTTCTCGAGTCTCCTTCCTGACGACCTCTTGAATCATCTGACGATGTGGAGCGTGATCGTCTTCTCTCTTCAAGTTTTGTCTCGCCATCTCTACGTAGGATCTCTTAGAGTACTCCCCGTGCCTGACTTCATGCTTGTTTGGCTCTGGCGACGTGCGCATCTCCTTAACGGAATGTCGAACTTTATATTCCCTTTCGCGTTCAACTTCGCCTCTCTCCCTTCCTGTTCGTCGCTTGTTTCCCCCCTTCCTCCACTGCTTCTCCCTTCGTTCAGTAGTCTTCTTGTCCTCCTCCCACCCCCTCGCTCTATGGTGCTCGCGCACGAACGTGTCATCCCTGAGCCTACCGTGATCCTTCCTCTCTTCCTCTCTAGGTCGTTTGGGCATGGTGGTTGCTTTGAAGTGATCGCCCTCGCTCAGCTTCAGAGAAGAACGGTGGTGATGAGAGGCTTGGTTTCTCTGAGATTGGTAATCGCCTTTTGTGTCGCCTTTGGAGCTCTCACCTCTCATGCCTTTCTTTCTATTATCTATTTGTTCAAGTTTTTTTATATTATTTATAAAAATCATTTCTTCTCTCACTCTATATATATATATCTACTATTTTAATAGGAGAGTTTCTCAAACAAACTCCATTTACAATCGAACAAACATTTGTAATGAAATAAACATGTGTAATGCACATGCATAATTAATATAAAGTTGGTCTTAGGTTAAATATCAGACAACGTCGGATTTTTGTAATCTAAAATATATATCTATAAATATGTTCATGCGAACTCCTAAATTTACATTCATTCATTGAATATAAATTAATAATCCTTTTTTCTTGCCAATGTAGCTGCTCCGAATCAGATCTCACATCGGCATTTATCATCTCCCTAGCCTCCTCTAAAGCAAACAAACCGAAATCGAAACCTAGCCATCTCTCCCTCCCTGCATTCTTATTTCCCTCATGTTTCACTACCGATAACAATTCGATCCCGTACCGTCGTCCACTTGCTCGATCGCCACTGTTCGATTGGCCTACAACAAAATCCGTGACCAATCTTTTCGGTGGCCATCGGGCGTCGGGCGTCGTCATACTTTCTCCGCCGATTTTTAAATACGATGCAACGAGTTATGCGCACAATTTCGATGATACAGTTTTCTGAATTGTATTAGCATTACAGCATTTGTGTACAATTAAACATGACTGTACTGAACATCGAGAAAGAATGCCTGAAAATTAAATAAAGGATACTTATAGATAGAAAGAAAGAAAGAAAGAAAAAAAAAATCACTTATAATAACTGAAATTTCGCGAAGATAAGAAATATATCTAGTAACCGGCCGTATATAACTTTACATAATTATGTTCCTAAACCAACCCTTATAAATACGAACATCCCTTGTAAAATAAACTAAGTACAAGAAAATCTCACTCATCTTTCTCTCTTCATCTTCAAGAATCATTAAAAAAAATATAATCCATCAAATGGCCGAAGAGCGAAACAACAACGACACACAACCACCACCGTCACCACCACCGCTGCCCTCAAACCCGAACCACAACCTACCACCATACTCAAACCCCAACCCTAACCCCAATCCACCAACAGAATCCACCTCCTCTCTCCCCTGTTCCAACCCCCAACCTCCGCTGGGCCCACAGAATCCTGGTCGCATCCTTCAGTGGGTCCCAGTTCCAAACCCCAGAAACAGGGACCCACCACAGCCAAACCCATTTCTTCCGGGACTCACCACCACCACCACCAACTCGTCCTCCTCCTCTCGATTTCTGCCACGTGTCGCCCGATCACGCCTGGGCCCACAAATGCCTGGTACTACAAACCCAAGAAGCAGGGCGAGGGACCCATCACCACAACAAGTGGGCCCAACAAATCTTGCCCGATTTGGCCAGGGGCCCACCTCCCCTCCTCATCCGCCACGTCGAGCCACTCGGTCAACCCGGTTCGTTGACCCTCGTGTTCTGTTAGCCAAAGTACGTTACGTGCATGCATGGTTCATATGCTTCATATCTTATGCATGGGTTCTTGATTCTAATTTGAAGAGTTCTTGAATATATATATATGATTTTGAATATTCTTTGCTTTTATTGATTAATTTTGCAGAGTTACCTTGATGATTTTGTTGCTCGAGACAACGCCCGCTTCGTATAGATTGATTCTTTCTAGTTATATATGATTATTTGTTTTTTTTTCTTTCCATTTTCTAATTGGAAATGAATGAATTTTATTCCTTCTATCTGCAGTCAGAAATAACAAGGCTAATGGATGAAATAGTAAGGATCATGGAAGAGAGAGCGACGGACTTCCAAAATGTCGAAGATGCCATACAAAACCTATTCATTGATGAGGATCTTGTAGCCGAGCAATTCATGGATCCTTATATATAAATTGAGGTACAATTTGTACATATTTATGATGATGTTTTTCTTTTTTTTGGGAAGGATTTTAGTTGTTTTATTTATTAATTTTGTCAAGGAAATTCAGTTTGAAAGCTTTAATTAATTAATTAATTTATCAATAATATATTTTATGCAACTACGTACTGGTACTACTGAAAGTGTATGTTTTATCTTTAATTTGCAGGAGAATGAGCATGCATCGAGTACCCTGCTTCGACATTCGAGTCTTGTAGAAGGATGGATTGAATGGGAATATTTGGAATTCTTAGTATGTTAATTTCCAAGTTTGATGTGGTTAATTAGTAATTACCTTTCGAAAACAATGTACCTAGTAGCTGATTGAATGCTCCAATTTTATGTTAATGAGAAGGTTAATTGTGCAAGTGACTGAACTTTGGATTATGATCATGAGTCGATGTGTCGAATCTGTGATTAATTAATATAGCTGATGATGATCGATTAATGAACAAATGAACAGAGCGCATGTCCAAATGTTGTGAAAAATGCTTAAAAATCAGAAGCTGTGGTGGAGTAAAGCGTTCACACTATAATGTAGACGAAATAAGTATAGATATAGGGGCCGGAGTACACACGGGAAAGCTTCCCCACCTATGGAAAGCGATAGCAAAGGCCGGGATATGTTTCACGACAATACTAGATGTGAGGCAGGAAATGGGAGAGATACTCGGGTTCTGAAAAAATAAATGGTGTGATAATAACTCCCTAATCTCGCTCTTCCCATATAAGGAGGCTTGTAACGAAGACTCCCTAGTGGCCAATGTGTGGAGACAAGACCAATTGAGACTTTAGTTTGGTAATCAACTATCGCTAGAGAGGCTGGTGTAAGTGCATAATCTTCATAACATTATCTCGGATTTTGGTCGATCGGGGTCGTACGGGAGAAGAAGATGAGCGAAGGTGGCGTTTAGAGTCCAATAATATATCCTCGGTTAAATCAACGTACAAATGACTGAATGATGGTGGTCTACGAAGTTTCAAAACTATAACGATATGAAAGACACACACACTACAAGAAAATAGTTTTACAACGGCGTTTCTACTCCGGCGTTTTGTTAGAAACGCCGCTGTAGAAACTAGTTAATGTAAATGAACAAAAAATCTAACTCTACATCGGCGTATGTGAAAAACGTCGGCGTATGTAGGTATACACCGGCGTTTTTGTGTTAAAACGCCAGTGTATTAGAAGGATAAGTGAAAATGTCCAGTTGACATCTCTCTCTCTCTCTCTCTCTCTCATTTTACTTTACTTCCCCTTCCCCTAATTTTTCACTCTCTCTCTCTGTTACCGCTGATTTCGGTGTGGGGGTAAACAGATAGAATTTGTGAGTTCGAGAAAACCTGAACAGCAGACCCAAACCTTCCGATTCTGCCGCAACCTGCAAGGAAGTGCGAAATACCGGGGTTGATTCCGGCGACGCACCCTCCGACGCTCTTGTCAGTAACCAGTGGTGATTAAAGAAAGAGCTTAAGGTGGCAAAAGAGTGATTACCTGGTTACAGTGGCAGAGGGAAGGTATTTATAGTCGCCAGGGGAGAGATTAGAGGCTTGATTCCATGTGTAACTGCCAGGAAAAAAATCCTCACAGTCTGTTTAGGAAACTAATCCCTGATTCCCGGTGAGAGTAAATCAGGCCCGTTGACTTGGTCAAATCAGTGGCCCTAGTTTGTCTCTTGTTGATCTGGGTTCGCCTCGGGTCAGGACCCGTGCCCAGTTGGTGTGGATCCGTTTGTGGATTATTGGGTCTCGTGCGAAGGAGATCCAGTATCCGCTTTGGATCCACTTGTATGTGAAATTACCATTTTACCCCCGAGCTTCGAGATTCGCGCCCAATCTGGACGGTTCCGATTTAACCACATTTTTAGCCATATCACGAGCCCCCCACTCCTAAAGACTGAGTGTGATCAGCCTTTAAGGAGTAGTTTGACTGTTTTGGTGGCTAGTGGAGTTGTATCGAAGTCTGAATGGAGGAGTGTGAATTTCGAATGGGGTAGTGAGGTGGAATTTTGATGCCATGTGCTGTTCTCTAGCCGTATCGAGTATTCGACGGCTTTTATTTATTCTTTCGGACTATTTATTTAATTTTGCGATGTGTTTACTAATTGTTTGGGGGCCTTAGCAGTACATTCTAGGCAATAATTGTTCGTTCAGGGGCTCAAAAATATACTCCCGAATTTCTAATTATTTTCTAGAATTTATGATTAATTTTCCCGAATTTTTAGCGAATTTTTCGCAATTTTTAAATAAATAAAGCAATTTAAATAAATAAAAAACGATCTTTTAATACCGATTTATGACGTGGTTTGATCTGAGCCGTTGATCATGGACGAGCACGAATTTCTGAGAGATCCGACGATGGTTATCGCTCGGATGCCTTTTTTCTCCGTTTGCGAGCTCGGAAAGGTACTTGCTCGGCAGCCGACCGAAGGCATGGGGGCTTCGGCAGCCGACCGAAGGCATGGGGCTTCGGCAGTCTGAGCGACGTGGCACAATCTGAAGCGTTGGATGATGGTGTGAATCCCAAGAAAACACTATCTTGTCTTTTAGCGCACGTGGCGCAATCTGGGCCGTTCATCATTAGAAGCACGAGTTTCTGAGAGGTCCAACGGTAGTTATCGCTCGGGTGCTTTTTTCTCCGTTTGCGAGCTTGGAAAGGCACATGTTCGGCAGCCGACCGAAGACAGGGGGTCTCGGCAGGTTGAGCGACGTGGCGCAATCTGGGCCATTGGATGACGACGCGTATCTCAAGACGGGCACATTTCTCGAGAAAACACTATCTTGTCGTTTAAGGTCCTCGGCGAGATCTGGGCCGTCTGATCGAGATCATGCGCGAAAGTTGAAGAGAAAGTGAGTTTTCTTCGTTTGCAGGGTCGGAAAGGCACTTGCTCGGTAGCCGACCGAAGGCATGGGGCTTCGGCGGTCCGGGAGACCCAGCGCAACGAGTCTCGAGACGATCCTGTTCCCAAGGGCATTAATGGTTCCCCGGGGTTTGTGCGGTGTTCCACCTTCCCCAGGTCATTAAGGATAATTCCTTCAATTAATGCATGGCGTTTCAACTTCCGAGGGTCATAATGGCCAGATCTTGGAGGAGAGCTTATAAGTACCCCACTTCCTTTGTCATTTCAATCGCAACAATGTAGAGTTTCAAACCTCGGAGGTATTTGCCTTGGGTAACTTCTCTTTCGAGGTCCGAAGGGGTGGTTGCTCTTTTGCCTTGTTTTTCTCCCGTTCCTGACGGCCCCAAAGTGGATGTCAGGGTCGGGGGAGAATAAGGCAATAGTGGTGACGACCGTAACCCGGACCCGAGGGATGAGTTACTTCGGAAGGACGGGTGGTCATTCTTCCACCATGGTCTTCTCCTGACTCTGACTGCTCCAACGTGGGTGTTAGGGTCAGGAGATCATGGTGGAAGAGGTGATGATCCATGTCCGGAGCCGAGGGGTGAGCTACTTCGAAAGGACGGGTGGTCGTTCTTCCACCAAGATCTTCTGCCTACTCTGGCTGCTCCTCAGTGGGTGTCAGGGTCGGCGGAGATCATGGTGGAAGAGGTGATGATCTATGTCCGAATCCGAGGGGTGAGTTTGTTCGGAAGGACGGGTGGTCACCCTTCCACCATGATCATCACCCGATTTTGACTGGCCCGATGGGGGTGTCAAGATCGGGGGTGGTCATGGTAGAAGGGGTGATGACCCTAGTCCGGATCCGACGGAGGGGTTCACTTCTGAAGGACTGGTGGCCGCTCTTCCGCCCAAATCTTCTCCTGACTCTGACGGCCCAAGTGGAGGTGTCAGGGTCAGGGGAGGTTTGGGCCGAAGGGTAGACCACCGAAGTCCGGATCCGAGGGACTGTGTGTTTCGGATGGACGGGGAGCTGCTCTTCCGCCTAGATCTTCTCCTGACTCTGACGTCCTGGATGGAGGTGTCAGGATCAGGGGAGATCTTGGCAAAGGGGTTGGCTACTGAGGTCCAGATCCAAAGGGCGATCTGCCTCGGTTGGACGGGTGGTCGCTCTTCCACCATAATCTTCACCCGATTCTGATTGCTCCGATGTGGGTGTCAGGGTCGGGGGAGGTTATGGTAGAAGAGGTGATGACCCAAGTCCGGATCCGAGGGTCGAGTTTGCTTCAGGAGGACGGGTGGTCGTTCTTCCACAATGATCTTCTCCCGATTCTGAGTGCTCTAACGTGGGTGTCAGGATCGGGGAAGGTCATGGTAGAAGAGGTGATGACCCATGTCCGGAACCGAAGGACGATTTTTGCTTCGGAAGGATGGGTGGTCGTTCTTCCACTGTGGTCTTCTCCCGATTCTGACTGGCCCGATGTGGGTGTCAGGGTCGGGGAAGAGCACAGTAGAAGAGATGATGACCTGGGTCCGTATCCGAGGAACTGCAACAGCTTCAGATTGATGGGTCTCCTCCCATCTCTGTCTTCCTTCCGGGCTGATGGCTTCTGATGGATGTCAACCCGGAGGAGTTAGAGATGGGAGGAGTGCCGATCTGCTTTTGACTGGGCCCCGCGGGTCGGCGGAATGCCGACCGAGACGTGGGGCCCAGGGGGCACGCCGAGGGCGGTGCCTTAAAACTTTGAATTAAAACTTTTCTGGTATCTTCAGTCAGAGGTGGGACGTCCGAGGGTGCAATAATCCGAGCGACGCGGCGTAACCGAAGTCGTCGGATGACATGGGGCAAGTGTAGCAGTCCGAGCGACTTGACGCGATCTGGGCCTTTGGATGACGGCACGCGTCTCAAAACGGGCGCATTTCTCAAGAAAACACTATCTTGTCGTCTAGTGTTTTTTGCGAGATCTGAGCCGTCTGATCGAGATCATGCGCGAAAGTTGAGGAGAAAGTGAATTCTCTCCGTTTGCAGGATCGGAAAGGCACCTGCTCGGCAGCCGATCCTGTGGTGCCGAACGGCTTGACTTGGTGAGGAGGCGGAGTGGTTTTGGGCCTTCGTGACGTTTCGAGTACGGCCCAAAAGTCGCGCCCTTATGTTTGGAAGTCCAAGGGACGTTCCTTTGTACTATAAATCTTCACCCCCCCTTAAACCAAGTCTCATTATTTACTTTTACTCTCTCTCTTCAGTTCTTACTTTCATCTTCGAAGTTTTCAGCTCTTTGGCGGTGGTGTTAGCTATCGCGGCGAGGCGCTCTTTGTCTCCGGTGAACTTTCCGACCGAAGCTGTCACTTCGAGGTCAGTCTCTCTCCCTTCTCTTTTAGAAAATGGTTAAGATTACATCCTCGGATGAGACCCCCGCCTCAGACCAAGCAGTAGGCCGAGGGGGTAAAGGGAAGGAGGTGGTGGAGCCGACCGATCAACACGTCGTACGTCCGGATAGAGAGGGCGAGGTGGCCGAGCTGCCTAAGGAAGTCGCGGCGGCGTCCCAGAAGGGTAAAGCGGTGGTTACGATCGTGGAAACGCCGAAGACAGCGGGAGCGTTCGGTCAGCAGCCAATTGCTCTGTCGAGCGTGGGAGGCGTACGGGACTATGCCGAGGATATCTTGGAGAAAGTGACCCAAGGCACGGCTAAGTCGGTGGAGGAGAATGAACCGAGAGAGCTGTCCGAGGTGGACCATACCATCTCGTCTCTTACGGAGGCCGACCTTCACCTGATCCGAAAGGGCTTCCGGATCCCTGCCGACTACGGACTGCTCCTCCCCGGGCCGGGTTTCCGAGCCAATACGAAGTCTTCATCAGATGTGTGCGTCTTTCCGGTCGACTCCCTCATTGCTGGACTCCGCTTTCCTCTCCACCCGTTCGTCGTGGATGTCTTGACATGGTACGGTTTGAGCCCCGCCCAGCTGATGTCGAACACATGGAGGCACGTCATGGCATTCGTCCTCCAGTGCCAAGAGGTTGGTGCCGAGCCGAGTATGTTTCTCTTTCGGAGCCTCTACCGACCTTGTCAGCCAAAGCGAGACGAACAAAGGTTCTATCTTTCGCCACGAACGGGCGTGAAGTTGATCGAGAATCCGGACTCGATCAAACACTGGAAGGAAAAGTATTTCATCATCCGAGCCCCCGCGCCGTGGGTGATACCGACAGTTTGGGCGAAGGATGGCCTGCCCAAGCGAACCGAGAAGGAGCCGGTGCTGAGTGACGAGGAGACAGAGGTCCACGAGAAGCTCCTCGCCCTGCGAGCGCTAAGCTGGAAAGATATTACCGAGGAGGATCTGTTCCGAAGGGGTCTCAGTCCGATCAACCCTAGTATGCTTCTGGTATTTATACTCTTTGCTTAAAGTTCATGAAATTTTTTTTCAGTTTTTTCATTCGGCTTGTGCAGAGACGATGAAGCTGGACTACAAAGCTCTGATGGCGAAGGGCAAGTCGGAGCAGGAGACGAAGAAGAAGAGGCCTTCGGCGGGGCCTCAGGACGGCCGAGCCTCGAAGAAGCCTTCAGTCGCGAAGGTCGCCAACCAGCCGAAGGTTGTTGCGTCGGAGGCTGGTTCCGAGCAGGGGGAGGTCATGGTCCCTGAACCTCCTGCTTCAGGGGTGCCGACACCGATCTCGAAGGGGGATGCTCCCGGTTCGTCGAGCGGTGCGTTCGGCGTGAAGGAGCTACTGTCCCTCCAAGTTCCGCCCCTTACTGCCGAGGCGGAGAAGATCTTGACCGAGCGTCATAAGCAGATCTTCATCCCCGACTGGCAGGTGATGAATGTCGACGGCTTCTTGGGCGACGGCAATATCTGCATGGAAGCGGTGAGGCACCTGCCGACCCCAAAGGATCGAGCGACCCTGAAGGCCGGGCTAGCGGGGGACGCCGCGATGCAGATTGCTCGGAACACCATGTCGGTAAGTAGGCCGAGCTCTTCCTCAAAATTTTTTTTCCTGAGATTTTTCTAAGTTCTTGGGTTCGGGTTCTAATGTGCTGTTATCCTTTCAGACCCTCTGTCACTTCAATTTCCTGCTTGAGGAGTTCGCGAGCAAGGAACAGGAGCATGAGAGGGAGAGGGCGGAGCGTGTCAAGGCCGCGAAGCTGCTTGATGCCGAGCAGCTCCTCTCGGCAAAGAAGGTTGCCGAAGTGGCAGGGCTGGAGAAGCAGATGGCCGACGCCATTCAGCTGTCGAAGGACGCGGCAACCAAACTTGAGGCCTCGGAGAAGGAGGTTGCCGAGCTGAAGGAGGAGCTGGCCAACGCTCGGTCGGAAGCGGAGAGGGCTCGGAAGAGGGCCGAGAAGATCATGGCCAAACACCAGAGGAAGGTGAAGAAGGTGAAGAAGGCTGTGCAGGGCCGAGAAGGTCATCGAGGCGACCCCCGCAGGGGAAGACGAGGACTCGCAGACAGCTTTTAGCAACGCTCTTCGGGTTCAGTGTATTCGGCACAATCAGTCGAAGATATTAGCCGAGCGGGACGATTTGCTCTACGAGATCCATCACTTACAGACTGTGGAGGCGAAGCTTCGGAAGGAGGCGGAGGAGCTAACAGCCGAAGGGGAAGGGCTGGCGACCGAAGAGATCAGTGAAGACATTTCTGATTGAGGACCAAGTGTAATGGGTCGGTGCTGTATTATTTGTTTTCTAGTATTTTGTAACCATGGAAAGACTGTTTTGTATTGTGTCCCGATCATTAATAAAATTCCTTTGTGGCTCTGCGTACTTGTTTTGCTTGCGATTGTGTTGGCCGTGCCGAGGTCCTCGAGCCAAGCACGTTGTGCCGTCGGCTAGAGTCTTGAGGCGAACGAGCTCCTGACGGAGCGGTACCTTGTCGTTTAGCGATTCTGACAAGATCTGGGCCGTCGGATGTTGGCACGAATCTCGAGGCGGCTCAGTTCCCAAGGAAACGCTATCTTGTCATTTTAGCGCTGTTGGCCGGATCTGAACCGTCGGATGAAGGCACGAATCTCGAGGCGGCTCAGTTCCCAAGGAAATGCTATCTTGTCGTTTAGCGTCCGTGGCAAGATCTGGGCCGTCTGATCGAGATCAATCACGAAAGTTGAGGAGAAAGTGAGTTTTCTCCGTTTGCAGGGTCGGAAAGGCCCTTGCTCGGCAGCCGACCGAAGGCGTAGGGTTTCGAATTTCGGCTTCTAGACAAGATTGCTCGGATTATGTTGCCGGTCAGTGCTTCGGTATCCCTCTTCTTGCGAAGCTGAGGGGTGAGCCGAGCTCTTTCCCTTTGCGGGACTCGTCGGTCATGGCGTGCGTTCGATGGTTGTGGGAGCTACTCTGAATGGTGGTCCACTCCTAGTCTGCAGCGAAGCAAGCTTGGGGGATAGCAACCAAGTGTTGGACTCCGGAACCATCGGCATAGTTCAACGGCTGTGGGAGCAATTCCGAACGGCGATCTACCTCTGGCTCGTCTGGGGACGAGCCGAGGAGGTAAATTCGAATCGAGTGTTGGACTTCGGAACCATCGGTAAGTTTGTTCGACGGTTGTGGGAGCAATTCCGAACGGCGATCTACCTCTGGCTCGTCCGGGAACGAGCCGAGGAGGTAAAGTCGAGCCGAGTGTTGGACTCCGAACCATCGGTGTAGTTCAGCGGTTGTGGGAGCAATTCCGAACGGCGATCTACCTTTGGCTCGTCCGGGGACGAGCCGAGGAGGTAAAATCGAGCCGAGTGTTGGACTCCGAACCATCGGTGTAGTTCAACGGTTGTGGGAGCAGTTTCGAACGGCGATCTACCTCTGGCTCGTCCGGGGACGAGCCGAGGAGGTAAAGTCGGACCGGACATGGACTCCGAACCATTGGTTGAAAAATAACAAAAAATAATGAATAGGGGAGGAGATATGTAAACAAATTTGTAAGCATGAAAGAGCATTCTTTATTGATAATCGACGGCGAACCGTTTTACATGTTACAGCTCATGAAAATAGATTACAAATTAGAGGGGAGGAATAGCTCGATATCCTATAATACTTAGAGTGGCGCCGGGGCGCTTTCTTGGTATTTCAGGAGATGGTCGGCATTCCAGGTCCTCGGAATCTCTCTGCCCTCTAGGTCTTCCAGACGATATGCTCCGGGCCGAACTACCCTCGTAATCTTGTACGGCCCTTCCCAGTTCGGAGCCAGCTTGCTCTTCTGATTGGGGAAGGATATGGCCAGTTTTCGCAAGACTAAATCCCCTTGCTTAATGTAACGCCCCGAATTTCAAATAAGGACAAACTCGGGATTTCACAGGATCTTTACTTCACTTCGTACAAGTTTACAAGGAAAATTTAAAACTTTTCATTCACAATACATCAGAGTTCAATTACAACTTGGTTTTACACAGCGGAAGAATGAAATTTACAATAAAACATTTACAACATCTTTAAAATAAAACAGCATCAGCATATCCACTTTATAGCTCCATGAATGGTCCTTTACCTGCATGTCAATCTGTGGGCACGTCAGTCACTTACAACTGACGAAATGTTATACACGGCTATCCTCTCTATGCCGGGAATAGTATAACGATCTCATACTTTAACAAATCACAAAAAAATTGAATGAACATATAAAGTGTCAAAAGTGATTATTCTAAATATAAGTGTATGTCATGCCTTAATGCCTAATGCACACAATTCTACGCTAGGATGACACTAATGCACACTTATTCGGATTCTATGCATCCCATACTACATAGGTCCGAGGGCAAGCGCCTACGTTCTCCACAATAAAGGGCTCGATCCCTCGCCATGAAAACTACCCGGTAGCAAAACAAAGTTCAGACTATTCCACGAATGTGAATCCCAGCCTTGTAGTCCACCGCCAGCTGTTATAACAGATTCCACATCGTACGAACCGTCCCGTATGTGACCCTCTAGCCTAGTATATATATATATACATTGGAGACGGTAAACACAAAAATCCATCCGTCCGACTACTCAAGATCCCGGAGTCCACCGCTGACCCGTCCTCATAGTCCCGGACTAAAATATAATAATCCGTCTCCCACAAGGCAACCTCAGTCCACCAACTGGGTCTATAGTCTTGGAGTCCACCAACGACTATATAGAGCACCCCACTTACGTTTCCCTAAGTTTACTACATCTTCACTTATGTGCCTAAATTTTCCTAAGTTCAAGACATGAATAATCTCTACATGTAGAATTAGTTGTTACCTCCTACCGGACTTAATCAACAAATACAAGATAGCCCCATGGCCATATCTCCAAATCATATCTCAAATCTTTTTTTTTCAATACTGCCGGTACCGAGGTCTTTCTAACTCTAAATCATAAACTTTCATGTACAAGAAAACATGGGTACATATACCCTTTAGTAAACATGTCTTAAACTTATATAATTTCATCTTTCAATTTATTCACAAAAATAATCAAATCTTGTCTTAACACTTATCCACAAAGTAATCATTTCATAGTCTTGCCACTATTCATGATCTAGTTATTCATTATAAATAATTCATTCATAATTTCAAATTCATACGATGTCTCATTTCAACACGATTCAATGTCTCATCTTTAGCACTAAACATGATTTACTCATTCACAACAAAATCTTTCATGATCTCAAAAGTCACATAACTCAACCATATTGCATTTCTAGAAATAAAGAGATTTCAATTCACCCTAAATCATTATTTTGTAAATTAAAAGTCATGCTCTTTACTAATACTTTTGTAGTCATTTATTTTTCTTCTTATCTCAAATCCTCGTTAAAACTTATCAATTACACAAAAACAATCTTTAAGAATAAATTCTTCATTTATGTTTTATGAATACTAAAATTTACCCAAAATGAAACACTTTTGAAAGTTTTTACCCAACTGACCCACTCTCGAAACTATTTACCAAATTGACCTACTCACTATCAAAATTACAGATCTAGTTCCCACGGAAGTTTTTACCAAACTGACCCACTTTCGAAACTATTTACCAAATCATTTTAAAACCCCAAAATAAAATATAAGTCACCAGGGAGTTTTGAACCCGTGACTATTCTCAACCAAACCCAAGTTTATTACGCTAACCAGTAAGTCTATGTGTAATCTCTGTTTAAAAAGGCACAAATGTTTTTTTGTTCAACTATCCACAAAGTGTGTCTTTTTCCATAAAATGTGTTCATTCCAAAAGATCAATTCTTTCACAATTTTAGAAATAATCCTTTCCATGATAGTAACTAATAAAAAGATAGTAACTAATAAAATTTCCAATTATTTTAAAAATACTATTTTTCACTTATTTAAAGAAATTCCTTTTTCTCATCTTTTGCAAAACTTAGACTTTTCTTTAGGAACTAAATCCTACAAAAGAAATGAAAACTAGTATCCATGTCTATTTGATTAAAATCTCAATTTGACATAAATTATATTTTATAAAAATAAAAATTGCTCTTTCACACAATAGTTCCCATTCTTTTAAAAATAGAACCTACTCATGTCGACATATTATAAACTAATCGAAATTTCATTTTTATTTTATTATAAAATCTAATATGGTCAATAATATTATAAGCATAAAATTCTACAACTTACCAACATGGTTTATACAAGAATTTGTCTTTTTTTTTCATTAACATGGTAATTGTCACAATAAGACTACTTTCGCAATTATGATGGCATGATTCCCATTTGTAAATTTCACATCAAAGTTATTCTCATATATTAACACTATTGTAAACACAAAACTAATCAAACATATTAGCATGGTTCACAACAATCAAGTAATTCTCTTTCTTTAGTTAGCATGGTAGACTTCCTTTTTCTACTTAATCACAACATCACTTTAAACTAACATGAATTTTATCTATTCATAACAAGATTCTTCACAAAAATATTTTTGCAAAAGAATGTATTCCCAACATTTTTCAACAAATTTCTCATACAACCACACACTTTTAACATGCATAACATTTTACAAGTATTCTAATATGATCTATGGTATTAGCTCTTTAGTCAAAAATTCCTATTATTTGTTTAATCATAGCAATAGCATGTAACACTAACATGAAATTTTAACTACACATCAAAACAAAATGTTCATATATTATCACTAGCATGCATAGTTCTAAATTAGAAAGCATGAGAACCCACCTCTTGTTTGAAGGTTGAAAACTACAAATGAATAGCTCCTTCTTGCTCCTAACAACTCCTAGTCCTTACTCTCCCGTAACATTAGCCGTCTGAAGGCACTCCCCTCCCCCGCTTTCTTCTCCGACCTTCCCCCAGTACTGCTTTCCCCCCCCCCCCTTTTACAACCCAGTCCTCTTCCACACCCCTCTTACCCTTCCTTTGCCACCATTGAAACCCTTCTGAGATTTCGATGTTGATCACAGAGTTGGAAATGAGTGGGTGCGAACCATGTGTCAGGGTCTGCCCCACTCCGATGGGTCCTCCACCCCCACCACCACCCCCCCCACCAGCCCCCCTACTGCGAAGTTTCTGCTCCTAAAAAACACACTGATCCACCACATTTGCCAACTCATAACCAAAACAAAAACCATCTCCAAAACCATGCCCAAATTCCTCTAGAGTCGCAGGCTAACTTGGTATCGGAGGGGGTACCATCTGGGCTCAGGCAAGCTCCTTCCCCACCGCGGGCACATCGAGATGCGCTACCAAAGCGAGTGGGTAAGGGCTCTGATCATCATCGCCCTGAGGCTGAGCGGCAGATGGACGGGAGGGCCCAAAGAAGGGGTCCCCCTCCAGCCATGTCCAGGCGAAGGAGTCCACCGACTGAGAGCCGGCGTCCCGTCCATGACCGCTACAGCAAAGTTGGATACCAAACCAATTACCGAAGAAGCTACCAAGAAAACTATAGAGAAAGGAGTGACCGGTATCACACAAACTACCGTCATCCAAGCACAGCCCAGGGAGCGCATCTTAGGGGCTCATTACAACATCATCGCCCTACTCATCATCATCAGGGTTTGGCGTCCTCCTCGCCAAGACCCGATAATGCTACCATACAGTCCAATCCCACTACCACTGAGACTCCCCCATTATCACCTTGCACCGTTGATCCCCCTCACCCTCACATATCACACCAACTGTCACCAAGGGAGCTGATGGTCGATCAACCTAGGTCCAAAGACATCGGGGCCCAAGGAAGGGGACCCAATGCGGACTCAGGGGAGATCGAACGTCTACCGCCTGTTGGGCCAGTTGCTGAGCAGTGGCAGGAGGTTGTGAACAAGAGAAAAAGAAGCTCCAAATCACCTCCGACATCTCCAAAAAATCTCAAAAAACCACAGAGAAAGGGGAAGCGAAAGCCGGTACCGTGTTTTAACTGTGGCGAGCTTGGTCACTTCCGTACGGAGTGCACCAAAGATGTTCGCTGTCTGCGGTGCTTAAAGTGGGGTCACTTTTCGTACAATTGCACAATGGTGGCCACCTCCAATGAGGATGATGCTAGGAGAGTTTGCAGGGGCAGATCGCCGGACACCCCGGCAACGATCCGACTTACTAACAGTCTTAACATCATTAAAGCGGAGGAGCAATGGCTCAAGTTGTGGTGTGCGGTCGCACGGGTCAAGGCGGGTAGACCGTCGGAAGCACATATCCTCAGCGCTTTGAGCGAGAAATGGCCAATGAAGGCGCATCACGATTGGGTAGTCAAAAGAATGTGCCCCCTCATGTTCCTGGTTTCCTTCCCCTCAACCCAGAAAATGTTAGAGGTTACCGGTGAAAAAGCTTTCAACTTCGGGCATTTCAAATTGGAGTTCGAAGCTTGGACTACCGGTTTTGGTGCCGAAAAACCACAAGGAGCGAGATATTGGGTGTGGATCCATAATGTCCCTTTACACTTTTGGAAAAAAGAGGCGTTACAAGAGATGATTTCGGAATTCGGTACCATTGAGGAAATTGATGAGAAAACGGTGAGGAGGTCGGAAATTGTTTCGGCGAGGGTCTTGATTAGGAGCAGAGACATCACCTTGATGCCGAGGTTCGCGAAGGTCTTCTCTTACGAGGAAGCCTATCTCATTCGATTTGTCCTCGACAAAGGCACGGATCAGGCCACCACCACGACCCCTTCCACCCGATCTTCTCTCAGAGATGGGAGGAGCTACAAACAAGTGGCGGAGCCAGTTTGGGATCTTACTATTGACGGCTCACACGAGGTCGAGAGGGCGCACCGACAGGTGATTGAGGCGGCGAGAGCTGCGGTGGCCCTCAAAGAGGCAACTGGAGTGGGTTCAGAGGAGGGGGACGCTGGGAGGGATGCCGATGATAGGCGGCGATGCCCTGTCAAAGGATCCTACGGCCAGGTCACCTCCGTCAAAGATCCAGCTCAGTCAACGACTTCGAAGGCATCTAAGGCTTTTCAGTGTAAAAGCAACCATGTCGAAGTGCTCCAGAGCTGCAAAGCACTGTCGATCCCTGAGGAGGGACAGGCGCCGAAGAGGGACAGAGAAACTGGGTCTGCAAAGCCCAGATCTGGCTGTCATCTTCGCAGCTCTGAGCGACAGCCAAAAGAGAAGCCACTATCGACAAAGGAGTGGGTGGAGTCGGTGTGGAAAGCACCTCTGGGGCAAAAAGACACCTCTTTGAGTACGGATAGGCAGAGAAGTGAGGCTTTAATGGGGAAAGAGATGGCAGGGGCTCTGAGCTCTCTCAGAGCAGAGAGCGTGGTGGGCTTAGAGGAGGGGGGCGGTGTTGGCTTTGATCGGAGCATGCCCAGGAGTGGGGAAAAAGGCAGCTCCGATGGAGAGCGAGATCTGGTTTGTGAGAAAGAGGGATTGGAGCTTTTGATTTCGAAGAAGGCGTGCTCTACAATGGGTAAAGAACATACTGTCTCCACCGTTCCATCCCCCAATGATCTAGCGCCACGTGGCAGAGACTGTGAGGCGACAGCTGCTGTGTGCAGTGCTGTCGCTTCGTTTGTTGAGCCGTGCGGTGTGCTGCACCGCGGGTTAAATGGTGACGGCGGTGTGGTGCACCGCGGGGTATCTGGTACCAGCACCTCTTGTTTGGCTGGGCCCATAGAGGGGCCCACTTTGGTCCGTTCCGTTCCTCTCGACAGGGGTGTTTCAACGATCCTTACGCAATCTGAGTGTGGGCCCAATGTGGGGACCAACAACATTATTGCATCTACTCTTGGATACTCGATGGCGGACTCTGGGCTCAATGAGGAGACCACTGTGAGCCAGGAGGAGGTTGTGTGCCACAGTCAACTTGCTGATTGTGAAGAGGACCAAGAAGGGCGCCTGAACCTGGAAGTTGACTTCTCGGTCTCAGACGAGGATTCAGAAGATTTCGATTTTATTGCAGACACTCAAAGGGAAATCTCTCCAGAGTTGGTTCTGTCTACTATACCAGAGTCGGCTCCAGGAGTCAGAACTGGTTCGTCTACCAGGGCGGTGGGTATCAGAGTGCAGAGGTCGCCTAAGAGGGCTCATGCGGAGTCCTTGGATGATTTTCTGGAGAGAGCAGCGTCCAACAAAGCGGCTAAAAACGTCGATGGAGGTACAAAACTTTTTCTTGCAAATATTTTAAATTTCATGTCGGACTCTGAGGTTTTTCTATTAGCTATCACATGCGGTTTGGATGTTTTTGACAAAGATCGTAACGCATTACTTCTTAACAAATTGCGGGGTTGGGAAACAGAGAGAGCTAACTCTAATAATCTTAAGGAGCTAGGACCCTACTCTAGGGCCTCTGTAGATAACGCTTCCAGAGATGGCGCAGGGCCGACTATCATTCTCGAGGATGTAGCCGGTCCTACGCCCTCCACAACGATCTCCAATCCCCATTCCCCCCAATGAATACACTTTTTTGGAATGTCAGGGGATTGGGGGACAGAGGTAAGAGGGGTATGGTGCGGGATGTCATTAGCAATTCCAAAGCGGATATAGTAGGTCTGCAGGAGACCAAACTCCAGCATGGGCTCAAACTTAAAAGAGTTGGTGGTAGCAGAATCAAGGAGTGGTTGTTACGCCCCTCTGCCGGTGCTTCAGGGGGGATTGCTATTGGGTTTAACTCTGATCTTCTTTCTTGTGAAGAGCAGCATAATGGAACGTTCTCGTTGACTGCCCGTCTTAAGCGACGTTCCGATGATTGGATGCAAACGGTGACTGTTGTCTACGGGCCGAACGTGGCCTCGGAAAGAGAGGCATTCTGGCTAGAGCTAGCCGACATCCGTCAGCGTTGGTCGGGACCTTGGATCGTAGGGGGGGATTTCAACATTACTAGATTTGCTTTTGAGCACAAAGGAAGAGGCGCTAGCGACAGGCACCGAGAGGAATTCAATAGAGTCATCACGGAACTTGAACTGATTGATATCCCAGTTAATGATAGACTTTTTACCTGGTCTAACCTGCAAGCGGTTCCGGTTATGGCTAAGCTGGATAGGATTCTAGTCTCTATGGATTGGGAAGCGCTATTCCCTCTCGCTTCAGCCAGAACAATCCCTAGACCAACCTCAGATCATACCCCGATCCTACTCGATGTGGGCAATCGGGGGGCTCACAAGCCCAGGAAATTCAGATTTGAGAAGGCCTGGCTGGAAATCCAGGGATTCCATCATATGGTGATGGAGAACTGGGCACTACCATTGGCCGGTAGAGACGCGGCATCTCGATGGTGTGGGAAAATTCGTAGACTTAGAAGGAGACTCTGTAGATGGAATCGATCTAGATTCTCGAACATCTGGCGTGATAAAGAGTCCTACTTGGAAGATATTGACGTGCTTGAGAGGATGGAAGAAACTAGAGACCTTTCACAGATAGAGCGAAACAGGCTATTAGAACTACGTGATAGCATTGCCAATCTGTATAGACTAGAAGAGATCAAATGGCAGCAAAGGTCCAGGATTTCGTGGCTCAAAGAGGGAGACGCGAATACGGCCTTTTTCCATCGGGTTGCTAGTGCTAGAAGGAGATCCAATCTTATCCTATCTATTCAGACAGACACTGGAACTTCGCAGGATGATAAGGTGATTTCCTCTACCTTCCAGTCTTTCTACAAGGGTCTATTTGGGAAGAAGAATGACTTTAGGATCCCTATGGGTGAGGACTTTTGGCGAGAGTATCAGATCGCTCCTGGTCAAAATGTTTCCTCCCTGGAGGAACCCTTCACGGAGTCAGAGGTCAAAACGGCCATTGACCAGATGGGAGCTGACAAGTCGCCTGGGCCAGATGGTTTTCCTATGCTGTTCTTTCAGGTGTTCTGGGAAGAAATTAAGGGAGAATTTATGGATGTTATGATGGATTTTTATCACAATAACCTGAGGTTGGGGATGTTCAACTTTGCAGAAGTTGTGTTGATCCCCAAACGGGAGGAAGCCAAGTGTGTTGGGGATTTTAGGCCAATTAGCCTGATAAATTGCTCGGCTAAGATCATCACTAAGGTCCTAGCTATCCGCTTGGGTGGCATTATGGACAGTCTTATCAGTAGAACACAGACGGGATTCATTAAGGGCAGATGTATCCTGGACTGCGTGGCTACTGCTGAACAAGTTATTCACCACTGCCACAAGAGCAACTCCAAGAACTTCCTCCTCAAGCTGGATTTTGAGAAGGCATACGACTCTGTGGACTGGGATTGTTTGTTAGAGGCTCTCAAGGGGAGAGGCTTTGGGGACAAATGGATTAGATGGGTCAAACAATGTTTACATTCTAGCAAAACGGCAATTTCAGTGAATGGAATGGCCGGTTCATCGTTCCCGTGCAAGAAGGGACTCCATCAGGGAGACCCGTTGTCCCCACTTCTATTTACTATAGTAGCAGATGTGCTCAGAGGTATGCTAGAAAACTGTCAGAGAAAAGGGTGGATATCACCTGTGGCCAGCAGCACTGCTAATCAGGGATGCACGATCCTTCAATACGCTGACGACACCCTAATGTTCGGAAATGGGTCCACAACAGAAACTACCTTGCTTTAAAGGGGTCCTTTACTGCTTCGAAGCCTGGTCAGGCCTTAGAATTAACTTCCACAAGAGTGCGCTGATTCCCATCTCACTTTCAGAAGCTGAATCTCGGGAGCATGCCACCATTCTTAACTGTGCGATAGAACAATTCCCAATCAAATACCTAGGGCTCCCGCTCGTCCAGGGAGGCTCACTAAAGCAGACTGGTTGCCTATTATCGACAGGGTGGAGGAACGACTGTCCGGTTGGAAAGGCAAGTCACTCTCTCTTGGGGGCAGAGTGGTACTCATCAACTCTGTGTTATCCAATCTGCCCATTTACTACATGTCGTTTTTTGAACTCCCAAAGTGGGTGATCCAAAGGATTGACCGTATCAGGAAAAGATTCCTATGGAAAGGTGCAGACATAAATAAGGGTGGGTACCACCTTATTAAATGGAATATCGCTTGCATGAAAAAGAGGCACGGAGGGCTAGGAATCATTGACCTCAGAGATATGAATTTGGCACTCCTGGGAAAGTGGTGGTGGAAAGTGTTTCATCACGGCGGGGAAGGATGGCAGGACTTTATCCAACCTTACCTCCGAGGGAAAGGGACAAGACACTTAGGCTTTCGCGTAGGATCCAAAGTTTCCCGCTTCTGGAAAGGTGTTGCTAAAGCTAGCGGGCCGTTCAACTCAGCAACTTCGTCTATAATCGGCAACGGTCGAACAACCAGATTTTGGTGGGACAGATGGTGCGGTCCTCATACTCTTAAGGAAGACTTCCCTGAGTTGTTTGCTAGAACGAACTGACCGAATGTATCGGTAGCGGAAACATGGAAAAGAGGGACTTGGAAACCGTCGCTCCAAGGAACTCTTTCTCCAAGTTTGCTACAGCAACTGCAAGATATACAAACGCGCATTGTCCAGTCCGGGGTGATTTGTGCCCAAGGCCCAGATCACATGCGATGGGGTCTCGAGAACAAAGGAGTGTTCTCGGTTAGATCACTCTACCACCGGATTCACTACCGAGGATGCAGGCCCAGCTGGGCAGCGGTACTTTGGAAGACTAAAGCTCCTCTGAAGGTTAGAGTATTCCTCTGGCTTGTGCTAAACAATGCCATACTCACTAGAGAGAACCTGGCCAAGCGACAACCTCACATTGCGACCAATTGCGGTTTCTGCAACGTACACGTGGAAGATCTGAATCATCTGTTTCTTCACTGCACCAGAAGCAAGGCCATCATGGCAGAAGTGCTGAGAGCACTAGGTACAAGTGACTTTCCAAGAGACTATGAGGAACTGTGGGTCGGTTCCAGATTTGCTACATCTCGTCGCGATATGAAAGATGCATGGTTTATTGCCATTGCGGCAACCACTTGGGTGTTATGGCTAGATAGGAACAATTTTTATTTTCGTGCTTCATGTAACTCTATGTCTAGTAATCTTACTCATATCATGCATCTAATTTCCTTTTGGGCTACAACTGCTGCTTCAGGAGCAAGAGGGAGGATTGCAAGGGTATTCCAAGTGGATGACTTTGATGAAGAGGAGATAGAGATCGGGCCAACTCTAGACTGATGAGTGGACTCTCGCCTCACTATTACATTTTTTGTATCAGGTCTTGTACTTTGTTTCTGTATTTTGGTTGCCTTTAGGCTGGATGATGTAGCCCACCCCCCAGGGCTTTGTTGGGGGTTATGTTTTATTTTCTGCACTGTACTTGTAATTTCCCGGGACTTCGGGGTTGTTTATTAATCCCTTATTAATGAAACAGGGTGGCATTATTCCACCTTTTCCTCAAAAAAAAACAACTCCTAGTCCTCTTCTCCTCCTAGCAAATGCTCCAAGCAAGAGATCCTCCAAGCACAATAACTCTCTTTCGTTTTCTTACACTTATTTTGATATTATTTTTGGTGCAAGAGAAATGTAGGAAATGGGACTCTATTTATAGGATTTTGGAAGGGTTTAAAGTGCAAAAATCCCTCCCTAATAACTCTTCAAATTAATTCATGCAACCTTACATTTTCCTAACTCCTAAAACCTCCATCTCTTCATCTCCCCACTCTCCACTAACTCAACCTACCAACTCTTTTCCTCCCCTTGCCCAAAAAATGGTCCAAATACATTTGTGTATGCATGCACACATGCATAAACAAATATGAATACATTTCTATAACTCTAAATGTGTACTAATATGTGTAACTTGTCATGTATTAGTACATGTTTAACTAAAAATGTGATTTTAATAGTGGGCTTGCTACATGGGCTCATTACTAATTAATTCATTTAATTATCTAGTGGGCTTGCTACATGGGCTCATTACTAATTAATTTATTTAATTATCTAGTGGGCTCCTCTCCTAATGGGCTACATTTTAGTTTATAGGTCTATGGATCAAAAGAAAGGCTAAATAAAACTAATGCATGCTAAAAATAGTAAAATGAGAGTAGCAAAATGAGAATAAAAATTTGCACGTGCACCATACGTGCAGAAAATCGAAAAATGCATTTTAATCAAAATAAGGGGAAAATGAATTTTCGTTTTATAAAATAGATTTAAATACATAAAAATAAATAATTTAAACCTATAGAAAATATTATACGTAGTGGTGGAAACACGTGCATCAAAACACGTAAAAAGCACGTAAATCCCAGGGATTGAAATATTATATTTTAGTTGACTGAAATCAATGCGGAAAATGTATAAATAGTACGAATCCAAAATATGTAGTGAAAAACATTACAAAAATATACGTGCGTAATACCCAGGGGCAAAATTGTAATTTCCAATTTTGCGGGGTGTTACACTTAAGGTTGGTGGGTCGGACCTTCTTGTTGTATGCCAACTTGACCCTTCTTCGGTAATTCTGCTGCCGAACCGACGCTCTTTCCCTCAGCTCATCTATCAGATCCAAGTCCGCCCTGAGGTCCCTGGCGTTCTGTTCCTCGTCGTAGGCTACAAGCCGAGGGGAAGGTATTCCGACCTCGAGGGGTATCACGGCCTCGGACCCATAGGTGAGGTTGAAAGGGGACTCTCCTGTGGGGGTCCGCTTGCTCGTGCGGTAGTTCCATAGGACGTTGGGGAGTTGGTCAACCCATAGGCCTTTGGAACTTTTGTCCAGCCTTTTCTTGATGCCTGTGAGGATCTGCCGATTAGCGTTTTCTGCCTGTCCGTTCGACTGAGGGTGGGAGACGGACGAGAAGCGCTGCTGGATGGCAAGGTCGTCGCACAGAGCTCGGAACGCTGCGCCGGTGAACTGAGTCCCGTTGTCCGTCAGGAGGACACGGGGGACGCCGAATCTGCAGATGATGTTCTTCCAGAAGAATTGCACCACCTTGTTCTCGGTTATTGTGGCGAGGGGCTCGGCTTCGACCCACTTCGAGAAGTAGTCGATGGCTACGACCAAGAACTTGAATTGACCCGGAGCCGAAGGGAAAGGCCCTAGTAAATCCATCCCCCACATTGCGAAGGGGATAGGACTTGATAGGGAGGTGAGGTTGGCTTGAGGGAGGCGACGAATACTGGAGTGTCTCTGGCAAGAGTTACACTGCCGAACGTGTCGCTCGGCGTCTTGAAGGAGGGTCGGCCAGAAGTATCCGTAATTCAAGGCTTTCCGAGCCAAGGACCTGGATCCTGAGTGTGCCCCGCCGATGCCCTCGTGGAGTTCTTGTAGGGCATAGTCGGCCTGTTCTGGAGAGAGGCACCTTAGGTATGGTCGGCCGTCAATTTGAGAGAAGGAGCATTTGTATAAGGTACCCTCGATCAAGACATACCGCTCGGCCCGGGTTCTGACTCGGCGCGCTTCTTTGGGGTCTTCGGGCAGGAGCCCGTCGCTCAAGAACTCCACCAACGGCTTCATCCAATTATCTTGTAACATGACCGGCAACGATTCCGCCGAGCCAGATGTCTCGTCTTCTATGCTCGGCTTAGAGAGGACCTCGATCGGAACGGTCTGTTCAAGGCCTTGTAGGGAGGATGAGGCCAACTTGGAGAGGGCATCGGCCTGCGAATTCTCCTCACGAGGGACCCGTTGAATTAGCGCCTCTTCGAACCGGTTCATGAGGCCCCGGACCTTAGCGAGGTACTTCGCCATCCGCTCATCTCGGGCCTCGTACTCGCCCAAGACTTGGTTCACGATAAGCTGGGAATCGCTGTGGATTCGGAGGCACCGCGCCCCAGCACTTCGTGCAAGTCCGAGACCAGCAATGAGTGCCTCGTACTCCGCCTCATTGTTCGAGGCCTTGAAGTTCATACGGATCGCGTACTGGAGGACGAAGTCGTCAGGGCCGTTCAGGATGATACCGGCGCCGCTTCCTTCGTTACAGGAGGAACCGTCCACGAAGACAGACCAAATGGGGGGTCCATTCGGGACGTGGCTAACTTCAGGGATAGTGGACTCTACGATGAAGTCGGCGAGGGCCTGTGCTTTAATTGCCGTCCGAGGCTGGTAAGAGATGTAACCCCTGTTTTCATTTAAAACATATTTTTAAAGTATTTTTTTCCCGTATTTAAATTCTCAGTATTTTATAACTATTTTCCCATAATTGATTTTATTGTTTAAACTATTTTTAGAGCCCAATTCTTTATTGTAAACCCAAGTTGTATTTTGGTTTTATTAAATTAATTTGAGCCCAAAAATTTAGCCCAAACTGGTATTTTGATTTTACTTACTTAAATTAATTAATCTAAGCCCAATTGTTTAGCCCAATATCTAAATTATTTTATTTAATATTTTTAGCCCAGTATTAAAGCCCAAGCCCACTAGACCCAGAACCCATTATTTGTACAGATTTATTCCTACACCTATCCCCATACAATATTTATTTTCTCCCCCACTTTTGTCCCGTACCCCCAACTCCCCACTCTTCAATTCCCGTAACAGCACTTTCCCCCATAATCTGGTAACTGTCCCCACTCTCTTTCACCCCCACTACTCCATTATTTTATTCCATTATAAAAATCCCTACCCGTTCTCTCTCTCGTTTCATTCTCTCCCCCCTCCTCTGTTACAAACAAAAACAGAACAAAGAAACCAAACAAAACCCACAAACCCGATTCCAACTCTCCTTCTTCCTCCACCCCGCAACCCCGAAGCCAGTGCCACTGTCGAACTCCGACCTCGATCGCTCACCGCTTCGCGCCAGTCGCCACCATCGCTGCTCCCTCCCGCTCGTCCGCTCCATTGCCGCTGTTGCTGCTCCACTTCCGTCGCCACCTCCACAGTCGAACTCTTCCTCGCCGCGCCTCCATTCGTCTCCTCCGCTCGACATCCACCAGTCGGGCTCCGCTGTCCACTCAATCGCCGCACTTCTCCTCCGCTCGAAGCTTCGCCTGCCATTGCTGCCGTCCGCCTCATCTCCTTCCTCGATTCCTCGCTCGCTCCGTCGTCGCGTCATCCCCCTCCTGGCCCGTCGACCTCCAGCTTCGACTTCGATCCCTGAGCGCGCCGCCCGTCGCCGCTCCCCTTCCGCCGTCAATCCCCGAAGTCGCTGCTCCTCCCTGAGTCGCCACCGAAGCATCGCCTCCCCCTCGAACGCGCCGCCGCCGCCGAAGCTTCTCTCGCCGTTCCCTCTTCTTCCGTTCGCAGCTCTCTCTCTCTCTCTGTGTTCGTGTTGGAGAAGAAAAAGAAGAAGAAGAAGAAGGAGAACGACAGTCTGGGTTACTGTTGCTGATTTGATAAGTTTATTGGAGTTGATGTGTGAAGTTGGGTTTGTTTAATTGTGTTCCAGTTGGTGTTTGGATTGTTGTGTGGATTATTGTATGGTGTTTGGTGTTGTGGAGAGTTTGCTGTCTCGGAGTTTGTGAAGGAATTGGTGTTGTTTTGGAGAAAGGAGTTGCTTGCTATTGGAGTTGCTGTCTGGAATTTGCTATTTTGGGATTTTCTGTCTTGGCGTGGCTGCCAAACATCTCGCACTTGTTCGACTGCCCGGGATACTGATCCCGTTATTCTATTTTTTTCATCGTCGTCGACTACCAGGCAAGTGTCTCTTGTACAATTTTATTTGTTCTAGTACAAGCCTTTGTAAAAATACCGCAAGTATATTATTATTTGACTCCAAATTCGCATTCATAAGTCGAATTGATAACCGTTTCCATACATAATCCGTATCCCGTATTCGTACAAGATCACGAATACTTTGTTACCAAGTCCGTTGCATGAACACGACACACATATATACTATTATACATGATGTTGTGCATGAATTGTTTGTTATTAGGTTGCATGTTGTTATAATATATTATATTCTTGATCAAGTGTTATGCATGTCATTAGTTGCATCATATGTTATAAGTCCTGAAATATGTTTCCTGCCTCGTATGAGTCTTGATACTTGATCCTGCCATGTTACCCGTCCATGTTGTTGCATGTAGTTATTGTTCATGTTTAATTGTAATTAAAAAGATAACAAGCCGGGGTATAAAGGAAAAAGATTTAGTAGTGGACAATATAGAAGAGCGTACTCGGACGGGGGCTCGTGGTTCCCCGACGCAAATTTGCAAGTTGCAAATTGTAAATTTGCAAACTTTATGTTCTATGTTTCACGCTACGTTACACTATGTCCACATTGCACGTATCTTGTTTAATTGTGTTCCAGTTGGTGTTTGGATTGTTGTGTGGATTATTGTATGGTGTTTGGTGTTGTGGAGAGTTTGCTGTCTCGGAGTTTGTGAAGGAATTGGTGTTGTTTTGGAGAAAGGAGTTGCTTGCTATTGGAGTTGCTGTCTGGAATTTGCTATTTTGGGATTTTCTGTCTTGGCGTGGCTGCCAAACATCTCGCACTTGTTCGACTGCCCGGGATACTGATCCCGTTATTCTATTTTTTTCATCGTCGTCGACTATCAGGCAAGTGTCTCTTGTACAATTTTATTTGTTCTAGTACAAGCCTTTGTAAAAATATCGCAAGTATATTATTATTTGACTCCAAATTCGCATTCATAAGTCGAATTGATAACCGTTTCCATACATAATCCGTATCCCGTATTCGTACAAGATCACGAATACTTTGTTACCAAGTCCGTTGCATGAACACGACACACATATATACTATTATACATGATGTTGTGCATGAATTGTTTGTTATTAGGTTGCATGTTGTTATAATATATTATATTCTTGATCAAGTGTTATGCATGTCATTAGTTGCATCATATGTTATAAGTCCTGAAATATGTTTCCTGCCTCGTATGAGTCTTGATACTTGATCCTGCCATGTTACCCGTCCATGTTGTTGCATGTAGTTATTGTTCATGTTTAATTGTAATTAAAAAGATAACAAGCCGGGGTATAAAGGAAAAAGATTTAGTAGTGGACAATATAGAAGAGCGTACTCGGACGGGGGCTCGTGGTTCCCCGACGCAAATTTGCAAGTTGCAAATTGTAAATTTGCAAACTTTATGTTCTATGTTTCACGCTACGTTACACTATGTCCACATTGCACGTATCTTGATACAAGATATACTTGACATGACTTCTGTATATGTTTCCCGAGTACGTGACCTATAGAATCCACCACGGTCTAAACATTCACTTGTTTGTGGATAGCAACCATGTGGTATGGGACGCATGAAGTGCTACCTAGCTAGGTTAATAAAAAATAAAAGATATGACATGACACGTACAGTTACATGATCCGTTTATATGTTACATGGTTATGATGACTTGTTTACTTGTCTACATGTTACTCGTTTATGTTGACTTGTTTACTTGCTTACTCGTTACATGTTACATGTTACTATGGGTTATTTAATTGTTCACATGCACGTTATTTGTTTCATGAAGTCTTATTCTTGATTCTGTCACATGTTGTATTTGTTCTATCATATGATTCTTGATTCTCTGTTCTTTCCTGTTTTTGTTTCATTCTATTTTTGTCCCGTAGCTTGTACCACTTGCGGCCCGTGACTTGCATTAACAGGTACCACTTGTTTCTTTTCTTGTAATAATATACTTGCAGGCCCAGATGGAGAACTACCCGAAGGTGTTGCCGAGCAGAGATTCTAGTCTTGTTTAGTTTCATGTTATTTTAATTCATGTTTATTCATGTAATCTTGTTGTAACCGGGCGTGTTTGACCCGTAACTATGTTTCTTTCCAGTTGTTGGTTCATGTAATATTCATGTACTTTGTTATCCTGTTGTGATTTTATATGTTATCGTGGTTAAATTATTATCTTGTTGTTGAGTTAAATTTACAGCTTATGAATGATGTATCTGCATCATTCGCTGGGCCTCGGTTACGTGCCCGTGTTTCCGTATTCTGGGAAGCGGGGCGTGACAAGAGATGTCGTGCTTGCTCAGCTCTATGGACCACTTCATTAGCCGGCCTGAGGTCTCAGGCTTGTGGAGGATCTGTTTTAGGGGTTGGTCGGTGAGGACAACGACCGAGTGGGATTGAAAGTACAGCCGAAGCTTCCTCGCTGCCATGATCAGGGCGTAGGCCATCTTCTCTATCTTCGGATAGCGGAGCTCGGCGTCCCGAAGCACCTTGCTCACGTAGTAGATGGGCCTTTGGGCCCGGTCCTCCTCTCTCACCAAGACAGCACTTAGGGTCTACTCGGAAGCAGCCAAGTAGATGAAGAGAGTCTCGCCCGGGACCGGTTTGCTGAGCAGAGGGGGGTTCACTAAGTTGGCCTTCAGTTGGTCGAACGATTCCTGTTGTGGTTGGCCCCATTCAAAACCCTTAGCCCCCCTGAGTGCTTTGAAGAAGGGGAGGCACTTTTCCCCAGACTTCGAGAGGAACCGGCCGATAGCGGCGAGCCGACCAGTCAACTTCTGCACCTCCTTGACGTTCCCGGGCGGGGCCATGTCTAATATGGCCTTGATCTTCTCGGGATTGGCTTCGATCCCTCGCTGGCTCACCATGAAGCCGAGGAACTTTCCCGAAGAGACCCCGAACGCACACTTATTCGAGTTCAGCCGCATGCTGTGCCTCCTCAACACGCCGAAGGCCTCCTGGAGGTCGGCCACGTGGTCAGTGCCTCGGATACTCTTGACGAGCATGTCGTCAATGTACACCTCCATATTCCGGCCTATCTGGCTCTGGAATACCTTGTTGACGAGGCGCTGATAGGTGGCGCCCGCATTCTTCAACCCGAACGGCATGACCCGGTAGCAGTAGAGGCCCTGATCGGTGATGAAGGAGGTCTTCGGAATGTTCGGAGGGAACATTCGGATTTGATTATAGCCGGAGAAGGCGTCCATGAAGCTGAGGAGCTCATGGCCCGAGGTGGCGTCAATGAGGGTGTCGATGTTCGGAAGAGGGAAGGGGTCCTTCGGACATGCCTTATTCAGGTCGGTGAAGTCGATGCATATTCTCCAAGAGCCATTGGACTTCTTGACCATTACAACATTGGAGAGCCACTCAGGGTAGTTTACCTCCTGTATGAACTTATCCTTCAAAAGTTTATCCACCTCCTCCTTGATGGCCTGCTGTCGCTCGGGAGCGAATTTTCGTCTCTTCTGCTGAACTGGTTTGCACCCCGGCTCGACACTCAGGTAGTGGACTAGCAACTCCTCGGAAATGCCGGGCATATCTGCGGCCGACCAAGCAAACAGGTCGCGGTTATCCCGGATGCATTTAATCAGGTCAGAGCACAGCGTGGTCGGCAAGGACTTGCTGATGAGGAACTTTCGGCTCGGATCCTCATCCGAGAAGAGCACTTCTTCTAACTCGTCTACCGGCTCGGACGTTGGCCGAACTTTCGGCTCGGGGATTTCTAGTGTCTCGAGCGAGAGCACCGGTCCCCCAGTGGAAGTCATGTAGCACTTCCGGGCTGTCTCTTGGCTTCCCCTGACTTCCCAACTCCCGACCGAGTGGGGAACTTCATTTTAAGGTGGTACACTGAGGGGACAGCTTCCAGGGCGGCTAGGCCAGGTCGGCCTAGAATGACATTATACGCAGCCGGGACGTCGACGACCATGAAGTCCATCGGCTCGGTCCGGGTAGTAGGGGTGTTTCCAGCAGTCACGTCTAGGGTTATTACTCCCTCGACAGTTACTGGGACCCCCGTGAACCCGTGGAGTGTGTAACCGGCTGGCTTGAGACGGTCCCGAGATAGCTGCAGACCTCAGAAGGCCGAGAGAAAGAGGATGTTCACCGAGCTCCCGTTATCTACCAGGACCCTCTGCACCTTGAAGTTTGCCATGCGAAGGTCGATGACGAGGGCGTCACAGTGGGGAGTTCGGACCCCTTCGAGGTCCTCATCGGAGAAAGTCATCGGGACCCCGAGGCCTTTGGGAGGAGGAGCGCTGTGAACCGGGTTGACCTCTCAGACGAAGGCCTTCCGAGAGGAGTTGGAGGGGCCCCCTATAGGCCCTCCGTGGATGAGGTGCAGTACTCGTTCTTCCTTAAACTCGGGCGTCTCCTCGCGCCGTTCGGAGCGCTTGTTAGCCCCCCGAGGGGGAGGAGTGCTGCGATCCGCCCGATCGTTTGCCTTTACGAATTTGGCCAGTTGCCCCCTCTGGATGAGGGCCTCTATTTCATTTTTCAACGCTCGGCAGTCGTTGGTGTCATGGCCGTGGTCCCTGTGGTAACGGCAAAATTTCTCCTTATTCCTCCTCTTAGCCGGGGTGTTCATCCTCGGAGCTGGAGGGATGACCCCCTCCTTCTCCACTTCCATCAGGATAGTGGAGACATTGGTGGTGAGGGACGTGAACTTCTCGAACCTAGGGGAAGGTCGGCGCTGACCGCCGTTGTCCTTCTGCATCTTCTTCGATCCCTCCCCCTCGGTCGCCTTCCTCTTCGATCCAGAGGCCGACCCTCCGAAGTTCGGGAGGCACTCGGCCTCTTCCGCCCGGATGTACTTCTCGCACCTTAGGAGAAGGTCGGCAAAGTTGTGAGGGGGCTTCTTGGCGAGGGACGACCGGAGGTTGGAGTTGAGGACGTTCGATTGGAACGCAACGGTCGCCACTGACTGATCTAGGGAGGCGATAGACCGGACTTCTGCGGTGAATCTCTTCACGTAGTCCCTCAGTTTCTCTCCCCTTTCTTGCTGCAAGTTGAGCAGGGAGAGGCTCGTCTTCTCGGCCCGCCTGCTACTCACAAAGTGAGTAATGAACAGCGTCTCGAACTGCTCGAACGAGAAGATGGAAGAGGGGGCGAGCCTGGAGTACCACTCCCGAGCCGACCCCCGGAGGGTGGCGGGGAAGGTCTTGCAGAGCATAGCATCGGAAGCTTGATGGATCAGCATTAATATCTTGAAGCTTTCGACGTGATCAACTGGGTCGGATTCCCCTGAGTACGTTTCAAACTGCGGAGGTTTGAAACCCCTCGGTATGGGGGCCTCCATGATCGTCCGAGAGAAAGGGGGTCTGCTGGACCGGACGGTTCCTGCTCTGGACTCCTCCTCTCTGTCTATGCGACCAATTCGCCTCTCTACCTCATGGAGACGGCGGTTGAGGGCATCGTCCCTCTGCTGGTAATCATACGATCCCCGGGACTCTTCTTCATAGGAAGGGGAGCGGGAACTGCGGCGCCGGTAGTCCTGGGATCGGCGGGGACTATTCCGCTGCTGCTGGCGACTGGGAGCCGGGATAGGACTTCTGGATCGGCGACGAGGACTGGGAACCCTCGGGGGTGTTGGAGCCCTCTGGGCATTTTGGTCGTGCTGCCGAAGGTTGAGGGCCTGCAGCACGGTGTCTTGGAATTGGAGGAACTCGGCACGAGTGATAGGTGCCTCATTGTTCCTCCGGTGATGCCGATCCGTGGGGGAATGCGGCCTCCTCCTTCGGCGCTCGGGAGATGTTGCTCGGTCCCTGCGGTCCGGAGACCTTCTACCGTCTCGGCGATGAGGGGACCGCTCACCCTGATGCTGGCGGGAGGCTCCCTCTCGGGCCCGCCTCTCATCAAGGTGGGTGCGGAGGTCCTCATCTTTTTGGCAGTTTAGGATTGTGTTGCGGAGGTCGGGGTGATGAGAAGCCATTGAATCCGAGGATTCATTGTGAACCGAGACATGGTCCGGGTTGAGGGGTTGCTTCTGCCTTCGACCGTTGTGACCGGAAGGGCCATTGGTGGGCTGTTGTTTGGGAAGAGGAGGTTGGCCCTGCTGGGCCGGAGGAGGAAGGTCGGGCTGTGGAATAGGGTTGACGGGGGCTTCCTCTGTCGGATCGGCGGGATTGGGCCCGCGATTGGAGCCTCTAGATCTGACCTTCTTTGGAGGCATGGTTGCAGAAGACGACGAGGAAGAGGCTGAGGCTGTTCGTGTGGCGGTTCCCACAGACGGCGCCAATCTGTTACCGCTGATTTCGGTGTGGGGGTAAACAGATAAGATTTGTGAGTTCGAGAAAACCTGAACAGCAGATCCAAGCCTTCTTACTCCCGCCGCAACCTGCAAGGAAGTGCGAGACACCGGGGTTGATTCCGGCGACGCACCCTCTGACGCTCTTGTCAGTAACCAGTGGTGATTAAAGAAAGAGCTTAAGGTGGCAAAAGAGTGATTACCTGGTCACAATGGCAGAGGGGAGGTATTTATAGTCGCCAGGGGAGAGATTAGAGGCTTGATTCCCTGTGTAACTGCTAGGAGAAAAATCCTCACAGTCTGTTTAGGAAACTAATTCCTGATTCCCGGTGAGAGTAAATCAGGCCCGTTGACTTGGTCAAATCAGTGACCCTGGCTTGTCTCTTGTTGATCTGGGCTCGCCTCGGGTAAGGACCCACGCCCAATCGGTGAGGATCCGTTTGTGGGTTATTGGGTCTTGTGCGAAGGTGATCCAGTACCCGCTTTGGATCCACTTGTATGTGAAATTACCATTTTACCCCCGAGCTTCGAGATTCGCGCCCAATCTGGACGGTTCCGATTTAACCCCATTTTTAGCCATATCATCGACCCTTCTTCGGTAATTCTGCTGCCGAACCGATGCTCTTTCCCTCAGCTCATCTATCAGATCCAAGTCTGCCCTGAGGTCCCTGGCGTTCTGTTCCTCGTCGTAGGCTACAAGCCGAGGGGAAGGTATTCCGACCTCAAGGGGTATCACGGCCTCGGACCCATAGGTGAGGTTGAAAGGGGACTCTCCTGTGGGGGTCCGCTTGCTCGTGCGGTAGTTCCATAGGACGTTGGGGAGTTGGTCGACCCATAGGCCTTTGGAACTTTTGCCCAGCCTTTTCTTGATGCTTGCGAGGATCTGCCGATTAGCGTTTTCTGCCTGTCCGTTCGACTGAGGGTGGGAGACGGACGAGAAGCGCTGCTGGATGGCAAGGTCGTCGCACAGAGCTCGGAACGCTGCGCCGGTGAACTGAGTCCCGTTGTCCATCACGAGGACACGGGGGACGCCGAATCTGCAGATGATGTTCTTCCAGAAGAATTGCACCACCTTGTTCTCGGTTATTGTGGCGAGGGGCTCGGCTTCGACCCACTTCGAGAAGTAGTCGATGGCTACGACCAAGAACTTGAATTGACCCGGAGCCGGAGGGAAAGGCCCTAGTAAATCCATCCCCCACATTGCGAAGGGGATAGGACTTGATAGGGAGGCGAGGTTGGCTTGAGGGAGGCGACGAATACTGGAGTGTCTCTGGCAAGAGTTACACTGTCGAACGTGTCGCTCGGCGTCTTGAAGGAGGGTCGGCCAGAAGTATCCGTAATTCAAGGCTTTTCGAGACAAGGACCTGGATCCTGAGTGTGCCCCGCCGATGCCCTCGTGGAGCTCTTGTAGGGCATAGTCGGCCTGTTCTGGAGAGAGGCACCTTAGGTATGGTCGGCCGTCAATTTGAGAGAAGGAGCGTTTGTATAAGGTACCCTCGATCAAGACATACCGCTCGGCCCGGGTTCTGACTCGGCGCGCTTCTTTGGGGTCTTCGGGCAGGTGCCCGTCCCTCAAGAACTCTACCAACGGCTTCATCCAATTATCTTGTAACATGACCGGCAACGATTCCGCCGAGTCGGGTGTCTCGTCTTCTATGCTCGGCTTAGAGAGGACCTCGATCAGAACGGTCTGTTCAAGGCCTTGTAGGGAGGATGAGGCCAATTTGGAGAGGGCATCGGCCTGAGAGTTCTCCTCACGAGGGACCCGCTGGATGAGCGCCTCTTCGAACCGGCTCATGAGGGCTCGAACCTTAGCGAGGTACTTCGCCATCTACTCGTCTCGGGCCTCGTACTCGCCCCAGACTTGGTTCACGATAAGCTGGGAGTCGCTATGGATTCGGAGGCACTGCGCCCCAGCACTTCGGGCAAGTCCGAGGCCTGCGATGAGCGCTTCGTACTCCGCCTCATTATTAGAAGCCTTGAAGTTCATACGGATCGCATACTGGAGGACGAAGTCGTCAGGATCGTTGAGGATGATACCGGCGCCGCTTCCTTCGCTACAGGAGGAGCCGTCCACGAAGACTGTCCAAATGGGGGGTCCATTCGGGACGTGGCTGACTTCAGGGATAGTGGATTCTACGATGAAGTCGGCGAGGTCCTGTGCTTTAATTGCCGTCCGAGGCTGGTAAGAGATGTCGTGCTGGCTCAGCTCTATGGACCACTTCATTAGCCGGCCCGAGGTTTCAGGCTTGTAGAGGATCTGTTTTAGAGGTTGGTCGGTGAGGACAACGACCGAGTGGGATTGAAAGTACGGCCGAAGCTTCCTCGCTGCCATGACCAGGGCGTAGGCCATCTTCTCTATCTTCGGATAGCGGAGCTCGGCATCCCGAAGCACCTTGCTTACGTAGTAGATGGGCCTTTGGGCCCGGTCCTCCTCTCTCAGCAAGACAGCACTTAGGGTCTGCTCGGAAGCAGCCAAGTAGATGAAGAGAGTCTCGCCCGGGACCGGTTTGCTGAGCAGAGGGGGGTTCACCAAGTAGGCCTTCAGTTGGTCGAACGATTCCTGTTGTGGTTGGCCCCATTCAAAACCCTTAGCCCCCCTGAGTGCTTTGAAGAAGGGAAGGCACTTTTCCCCAGACTTCGAGAGGAACCGGCCGATAGCGGCGAGCCGACCAGTCAACTTCTGCACCTCCTTGACGTTCCGGGGCGGGGCCATGTCTAATATGGCCTTGATCTTCTCGGGATTGGCTTCGATCCCTCGCTGGCTCACCAAGAAGCCGAGGAACTTTCCCGAAGAGACCCCGAACGCACACTTATTCGGGTTCAGCCGCATGCTGTGCCTCCTCAACACGCCGAAGGCCTCCTGGAGGTCGGCCACGTGGTCCGTGCATCGGATACTCTTGACGAGCATGTCGTCAACGTACACCTCCATATTCCGGCCTATCTGGCTCTGGAAGACCTTGTTGACGAGGCGCTGATAAGTGGCGCCCGCGTTCTTCAACCCGAACGGCATGACCCGGTAGCAGTAGAGGCCCTGGTCGGTGATGAAGGAGGTCTTCGGAATGTCCGGGGGGAACATCCGAATTTGATTATAGCCGGAGAAGGCGTCCATGAAGCTGAGGAGCTCATGGCCCGAGGTGGCATCAATGAGGGTGTCGATGTTCGGAAGAGGGAATGGGTCCTTCGGACACGCCTTATTCAGGTCGGTGAAGTCGATGCATATTCTCCAAGAGTCGTTGGACTTCTTGACCATTACAACATTGGAGAGCCATTCGGGGTAGTTTACCTCCTGTATGAACTTGGCCTTCAAAAGTTTATCCACCTCCTCCTTGATGGCCTGCTGTCGCTCGGGAGCGAACTTTCGTATCTTCTGCTGAACCGGTTTGCACCCCGGTTCGACACTTAGGCGGTGGACTAGCAACTCCTCGGAGATGCCGGGCATATCCGCGGCCGACCAAGCAAACAGGTCGCGGTTATCCCGGATGCATTTAACCAAGTCAGAGCACAGCGCAGTCGGTAGGGACTTGCTGATGAGGAACTTCCGGCTCGGGTCCTCGTCCGAGAAGAGCATTTCTTCTAACTCGTCCGCCGGCTCGGACGTTGGCCAAACTTTCGGCTCGGGGATTTCTAGTGTCTCGAGCGAGAGCACCGGTCCCCCAGTGGAAGTCATGTAGCACTTCCGGACTGTCTCTTGGCTTCCCCTGACTTCCCCTACTCCCGACCGAGTGGGGAACTTCATTTTAAGGTGGTACGCTGAGGGGACAGCTTCCAGGGCGGCTAGGCCAGGTCGGCCTAGAATGACATTATACGCAGCCGGGACATCGACGACTATGAAGTCCATCGGTTCGGTCCGGGTAGTAGGGGTGTTTCCAGCAGTCACGTCTAGGGTTATTACTCCCTCGACAGTTACTGGGACCCCCGTGAACCCGTGGAGCGTGTAACCGGCCGGCTTGAGACGATCCCGCGATAGCTGCAGCCCTCGGAAGGCCGAGAGGAAGAGGATGTTGACTGAACTCCCATTGTCCACTAAGATCCTCTGCACCTTGAAGTTGGCCATGCGGAGGTCGACCCCTTCGAGGTCTTCATCAGAGAACGTCACCGGGACGCCGAGACCTTTGGGGGGAGGAGCGCTGTGGACCGAATTGACCTCTCGGACGAAGGCCTTCCGGGAGGAATTGGAGGAGCCCCCCATGGGGCCTCCGTGAATGAGGTGCAGGACCCGCTCTTCCTCAAACTCGGGGGTTTCATCGCGCCGCTCGGATCGCTTGTTAGCCCCCCGAGGCAGAGAGGTAGCGCGGTCCGCCCGGTCACTTGCTTTCACAAATTTGGCCAGCTGCCCCCTCTGGATGAGGGCCTCTATCTCACTTTTCAACGCCCGGCAGTCGTTGGTCTCGTGGCCGTGGTCCCGGTGATAGCGACACCATTTCTCTTTGTTTCTCCTCTTGGCCGGGGTGTTTATCCTCGGAGCGGGTGGCAGCAGGCCTTCCTTCTCCACCTCCATCAGGATAGTGGAGACATTGGTGGTGAGGGGAGTGAACTTCTCGAACTTAGGGAGAGGACGGCGCTGACCGCCATTGTCCTTCTGCATCTTCTTCGATCCCTCCCCCTCGGTCGCCTTCCTTTTCGATCCGGAGACCGACCCTCCGAAGTTCGGGAGGCACTCGGCCTCTTCCGCCCGGATGTACTTCTCGCACCTTAGAAGGAGGTCGGCAAAGTTGTGCGGGGGCTTCTTGGCGAGGGATGACCGGAGGTTGGAGTTGAGGACGTTCGATTGGAACGCAACAGTCGCCACTGACTGATCTAGGGAGGTGATAGACTGGACTTCTGCGGTGAATCTCTTCACGTAGTCCCTCAGTTTCTCTCCCCTTTCTTGCCGCAGGTTGAGCAGGGAGAGGCTCGTCTTCTCGGCTCGCCTGCTACTCACAAAGTGAGTAATGAACAGTGTCTCGAACTGCTCGAACGAGAAGATGGAAGAGGGGGCGAGCCTGGAGTACCACTCCCGAGCCGACCCTCGGAGGGTGGCTGGGAAGGTCTTGCAGAGCATGGCATCGGAAGCTTGATGGCTCAGCATTAATGTCTTGAAGCTTTCGACGTGATCAACCGGGTCGGACTCCCCTGAGTACGTTTCAAACTGCGGGGGTTTGAAACCTCTCGGTATGGGGGCCTCCATGATCGTCCGAGAGAAAGGGGGTCTGCTGGGCCGAACGGTTCCTGCTCTGGACTCCTCCTCTCTGTCCATGCGACCAATGCGCCTCTCCACCTCATGGAGACGGCGGTTGAGGGCATCGTCCCTTCGCTGGTAATCATACGACCTCCCGGACTCTTCTTCATAGGAAGGGGAGCGGGGACTGCGACGCCGGTAGTCCTGGGATCGGCGGGGACTGTCGTGCAGCTGCTGGCGACTGGGAGCCGGCAGAGGACTTCGGGATCGGCGGCGAGGACTGGGAACCCGCGGGGGTGTTGGAACCCTCTGGGCATTTTGGTTGTTGGGGCGAAGGTTGAGGGCCTGCAGCACGGTGTCCTGAAATTGTAGGAACTCGGCACGAGTGATAGGTGCCTCATTGTTCCTCCGAGGATGCCGATCCGTGGGGGATTGCGGTCTCCTCCTTCGGTGCTCGGGAGATGTCGCTCGGCCCCTGCGGTCCGGAGACCTTCTACCGTCTCGGCGGTGAGGGGACCGCTCACCCTGATGCTGGCGGGAGGCTCCCTCTCGGGCTCGCCTCTCATCAAGGTGGGTGCGGAGGTCCTCATCTTTCTGGCGGTTCAGGATCGTGTTGCGGAGGTCGGGGTGATGAGAAGCCATTGAATCCGAGGATTCATTATGAACCGAGATGTGGTCCGGGTTGACGGGCTGCTTCTGCTTCCGATCGTTATGACCGGAGGGGCCATTGTGGGGTTGCTGTTTGGGAGGAGGAAGTTGGCCCTGCTGAGCCGGGGAAGGAAGGTCGGGCTGTGGAGCAGGATTGCCAGGGACTTCCTCCGTCTGATCGGCAGGATTGGGCCCGCGGTTGGACCCTCTAGACTTGACCTTCTTCGGAGGCATGGTTGGAGAAGACGACGAGGAAGAGGCCGAGGTTGTTCGTGCGGTGTTTCCCACAGACGGCGCCAATCTGTTACCGCTGATTTCGGTGTGGGGGTAAACAGATAGAATTTGTGAGTTCGAGAAAACCTGAACAGCAGACCCAAACCTTCCGATTCCCGCCGCAACCTGCAAGGAAGTGAGAAACACCGGGGTTGATTCTGGCGACGCACCCTCCGACGCTCTTGTCAGTAACCAGTGGTGATTAAAGAAAGAGCTTAAGGTGGCAAAAGAGTGATTACCTGGTTACAGTGGCAGAGGGGAGGTATTTATAGTTGCCAGGGGAGAGATTAGAGGCTTGATTCCCTGTTTAACTGCCAGGAGAAAAATCCTCACAGTCTGTTTAGGAAACTAATCCCTGATTCCCGGTGAGAGTAAATCAGGTCCGTTGACTTGGTCAAATCAGTGGCCCTGGTTTGTCTCTTGTTGATCTGGGTTCGCCTTGGGTCGGGACCCGTGCCCAGTTGGTGTGGATTCGTTTGTGGGTTATTGGGTCTCGTGCAAAGGAGATCCAGTACCCGCTTTGGATCCACTTGTATGTGAAATTACCATTTTACCCCCGAGCTTCGAGATTCGCGCCCAATCTGGACGGTTCCGATTTAACCCCATTTTTAGCCATATCAACAAACAATAAAATAACCAAAAAACTAGAAAAAATATATATATTACCCTCTAAAATTATTGGATTTGAGGATTCTCTTGAGATTTCTATAACAAATAATAAAATAACCAAAAAACTAGAATAAAGAATACAATAATAAAGGATTCTCGGAAATGCAATGTATTATACCAAACACGATAATGCAACATTCCCGGGAATCGTCATTTCCGCGCTCACATTCCTGGGATTCCTCTTATTCCTGAGAATCTTCCAATTCGTGTACCAGACGCCCCCTAATATAAATAAGTGTGTATGTATGTATATAAGTTTTTTTTTCTTTTTTTGAAATTTATATATAAAGCAATGCTCCATTGCAAACGAGTCACGTGCATAATCTTCACAACATTATATGATCTCAACCATTAATTTTTAAGTGGGAGTTATATTAGTCATTTGTTTATCTCAGACTCTGATTTTAAGTGTGTCTCTTGTGAAGCTACTGGGGGGGCCACTGCTGAAGTTGGGAGCCACATTTGTCTGGAGATGGATTAAGACGATCGAGAAGCTAGATTAAACCTTGAAGATGATTACGTCTACTCAGAAGATGAGTCTATGGATTCAGAGGAGATGGCTGATGATTACCTAGATATTTCCCCAGACTTTGTCCCTTCCACTTTCCCTACCTCACAATCGACTGCCTTTGCTTCCTCTCGTTGCGACAAGGGTTTTAGAGTACAGAAAGTTGCGAAGATGGCTATTGAAGAGTCCTTGGATGATTACCTTGAGATTACTGCAACCGCTAAATCTACTAAGACTAGTGACGGAGGTACGCGTTCCTTCCTAGCTTCTATTTTTAACTTCATGACTGATACTGAGATTTTTAATTTAGCCAAAACCTGTGGTCTAGCGGTAGGCGATACTGATCGAAACGCCTTTCTCCTAAATAAGATTAGGGGATGGGAGAGTGATAGAGTTAAACTTAATTCGCACTCGGTGTCCAAACTGAGTCATGGACCCGAGCTAGGGTGTATCTAATGGATACTCTTTTTTGGAACGTTAGAAGTCTGGGTAGGCAGGGCAAGCGGGAAATGGTTAAAGATCGTTGAGATCAGATGGTCAAGGTAGTCTAGAGGAACCATTTGGTTGAAGTGGCTACTTGGGAGTCTGAGGAGAAGATGTTGAAGGATTATCCTGAGTTTTTTGCTTGATTTGTATTTTTGTATTTTTCTTGTGCTTGTTGTGAGTGTTTTATTTCTCGGTCTTGACTGTAGTTCCGGGGACGGAACTATTCTAAGGAGGGAGTGTTGTAGCCCTATAAGGATGGATCGACCGGGATTGATTTGATTTCCTTGTCATTCTCGGTAGAAGGCTGATGCTTAGCAGAAAGCAGGATCTTCCTCTCTCTCTTTGCCCCATTTCTGGACTGCCCGATTTTCATTTATGAAATTTTTTTATTTATTTTGCAGGTAATGTGCACGTGCAATTTTTGTAGTATGAAATCTTATAATTATTTTTCATTATGGATGATTATGTGTTCTTTAATTATTTTTATAAAGGCCCATTTTTCTTCAAATAAACATAAGCCTTTCTTTCTAGCCCAAATCTAATTTATTTATCTTCTTTTATAAAACTATTATTTTGGCCCATTAATTAAAGCCCATGAGTTATTCTTATTTTAATTACAACTTGTAATGTAGAACATCTTTAAAGATTATTTTTATAGAAAATATAATGTACACACTACAACACAAATCGTTTTTACCGGCGTTTTTTTCACATATACCGGCGTTTTTAAACGCCGGCGTAGATACCACCGGCATTTCATAAAACGCCGGTGCAAGTGTCGCTGAATCGTGCGTCGCTGTATCTTCGGGACATTCACCGGCGTTTTTTACGAACGCCGGTAAATGGTAAATATACACCGGCGGTCGAAAAACGCCACCGAAGGGGTGCTCTCGTTTGGGGTCCCGTTTCAAGCCACCACCTACACCGGCGTTTTAAAAAACGCCGGTGTAGGTTTACCTCAGCGTTTTAAAAAGACTTCCCCGGCGCTTGTAAAAATGCCGGGGTAGATATATATTAAAAAAAAAATTAATTATATAAAAAAAAAGGGGTGGCCCCCTAAAATATGAATGAAGCAAAACCAATTGCAAAACCAATTGCAAAACCAGTTCTGAAAATCTTCAATCCCTAAAATATGAATGAAGCATAATAGTATAATATCATCAAATTGTAATCTCATAATGAAACATAATAATGTGATCTCATCGCATCATTACCAAAATATGGAGTTCAAAATATTGAGTTACAAAGAGTGAAAAATAATATTTTCAGAACCAAATTCAGGCAAACAAGATACTAACCGAGATGAAACTTATACTTTTATAATACTTTTATTATACATAAGTTCAAACAGGATTATTTCATCACTAGTCACTCCTCTGTAAATCGTAGTATGCAACTTCAGTTACATAATCCATCTCATCATTACTTAAAACCAATGAGAAAGAACAATCTCTTTTTCAAACCCAAGCAACAAGCATGCATAAACATTATCTTAGAAACTGATACTCATCTAGACATCATGATATAATTGTATATAAAGTTTAGATAAAAAAATTTCCATCACTAGTCACTCCTCAAAAAATCATAGTGTGCAACTTCAGATACATTATCCATCTCATCTCCAAATTCAGACAAAAAAGCATCTCCAAATTCACTTAAAACCCAAGCAACAAGCATGAACAATCTCATTTTCAAACCCAAGCAACCCAAGCAAACCCAAACAATCTCATTTTCAAACTCAAATGCATAATAACCCATCTCCAAAAGCAACTAACCCATCTCCAAATGCATAAGAAAGCAAACTCAATCTATTTTCATCACTAGTCGCTCCTCAAAAAATCACAGTGTGCAACTTCAGATATATGATCCATCTCATCTCCAAATTCAAACAAAAAAGCATCTCCAAATTCACTTAAAACCCAAGCAACAAGCATGAACAATCTCATTTTCAAACCCAAGCAATCCAAGCAAACCCAAGCAATCTCATTTTCAAACTCAAATGCATAATAACCCATCTCCAAAAACAACTAACCCATCTCCTAATGAATAAGAAAGCAAACTCAAACGAGTTAGAGTAAACCATGCTATGTTCACCAAAAACACTAGCTTCAACAAGAATAAAAAAGAAGCTAGTCTAGCCAAAAATTAACAAGAAGAACCAACAAGAAGCTAGCTTAGCCGATAATCAACAAGAAGAACCAACAAGAACCAATGCTAGTTTATTAATTTACGATCATGCTCGGATTTTGCTAAAGTTTTAGCTGAAAATCAACAACAACCAACAAGAACCAACAAGCCTATTGAACCATCATGCTAAAGTTTCAGTTGATGAAAATAAAATCAACGAAGCTAGCTATCACAAACATAAACATCACAGAATCAATCGCACCATTACCACCCAAAATTAAGTATCAAACCATTACCACCCAAAATTGAGTATCACAAACAAAGCTAGCAATCGGACTATATACAACAATGTCCATCCCAAATCTACTTCCTAATCGACTATACATATATATCAAATCAACCTTAACGAACAAAACAACACATGGTCAACCCCACAAACTACAAACTCTAAACCAACAATTTCTCGTTGGCAATAACACAAACAAACAAAGATTCGACCACCAATCCCATTCATTGTCCACTACATTTGATTCGACTAATGAATCCCAAACCCACTTCCTAATTCAATCCAGTTAAAGGACCTCCATCTATGCTTAATTATAACCAAACCCTAGAAGATTGATTCGACTCCTTCTTTCTCTTTTTCCGAACCCATTAAAAATCTAACCAAACCCTAGAAGATTGATGGGTTACCTTGCGTTTTTGAGGAGGGCACAACGATGGCGATGGAGGGCACAGCGACGGGGATGAGTGCGGGGACGACGACAGACGGCGGGGACGATGGCGGTGGGCACAACGATGACGGCCAAGCAGGGGTGGGAGAGCATGGGAGAGAAAGCGTGGGAGAGAGAGCGAGAAAAAATTGGGGGAAAAAAGGAATTGGGGATCGATTAATGATTTGGGGATCGATGGGGTAAATTTATCCCCAACATTCACCGACGTTTTATTCGACAACGCCGGTGTAGGATATATCAACACCGGCGTTGGCCACAAAAACGCTGTCGTATGTTACCGGTGATATTTTATCCCCAACATTCACCGGCATTTATATAAAAAAACACCGGCGTATGTTACCCTACGGAGGCATTCGTCATAAAATGCTGGTGTATATCGTTTGGATTATCCGTCCCTTTCAGGGTCCGACTCTACCCCGGCGCGATATACAAAACGCCGGGGAATGCCGCTGTAGCTTCTTTATGTTGTAGTGCACTTTTTAAATGAAGGACTAATGCATGCATGTGCATTGCATGTACACATGCAATGCACCATATGTGAGGCCGGTTTTGACATGGAGGGAAAAGGGAAAAATGAGTGGAGTCATGGGTGGTGGTTGCTTGATCATGGTTGGTTACCATAACTTCCCCTTGAATCCTAGCCTTTTATTTCTAACTCCTAGTTTGATCCTAGCCTTCCATTCACTCCAAATTTTAGTATAAATACCCCCCCTAGCCTAGTTATTTTTGTACTCTTTATTTCTCCAAAACCTATAGTATAAAATACATTGTTGGTAGTATAGTAAGTGAGTTAAAAGATTGAGAGTTGTGAGTTGTGCTTGCATCAAAAAGGGAAGGCCGACATCAAGGAGCTCGAGTGGCTTTTTGGAAGGCTTGGGTGCACATCGAGGAGGAGGAGGAACGCACTTTTGGCAAGGACTTTTCGAAGGTGTTGCAATTGTATTTCTCTCCAATTAAGGTGGGTTATTTTCCATGTTTCTAATTAGAAAGCATGCTAAGATTGAATTGAAATATTAATGCATGAAAAAGATTAATAAGAGTACATTTTAATTGAAAAAATGGCTTATTAGTTGATTGGAATGTTGATAAATAGCTTGTATGTGGTTCCATCATCAAACTTAAGTTGTGTGTAAAATAATTTTAGCTATGGATTGCTTGAAGAAAAATTCATTGTTAGCATCAAAAACTATATGCAAATGTTAGTAGATAAAAATATTGTTTTATGTGCTTGAATGAACCTTTTGTGATAGTGTTGTAATGAATGACTTAAAATATAATTTGTGGGTTTGTGAAAGGAATACACACAGGGAATTGATATAGAGAATATTGATGTTAAGTTAGATAAGAAATGTGGTAGTAGTAGCATATAATTTAAACTAATTGTATGCAAAATATGTGTTTAATTATTGAAAAAATTATTTTTAAATTACTGGAGTATAAATTATTATGGGAATAATTAATCTGGAAATTTACAGTAAGTTTAGTAAAAGTAAAACTCAAATGAGAGCTTTGAAACATCGAAATGTGCTATTAGACAGAGGGTTGATTTAATTAAAATGCAATTTGTATTTGAGACAACTTGAGCCTATATCTCAAGTGGTCGGAAGGCTTTCTAATGCTACAGTGTGTGCGGCTTGTGTCCCACGGTTCGCTGGTTCGATCCTTGATGACACCATTTTTTTTGTGCGTTTAAGAAATTAAATCAAGCTTCAGTCCGAGAGTATATAACTCTCTAAACCCCCATTATATCGATGAGCACAAGTGGCCATATGGCCAGAGCGTGCGGTTGGGTTCTCTTTGGTCGCTGGTTTGAATCCTGGTCTCGGCCAGAATATTACTTTGTGAAAAATTGATTTTTTTGATGGGTTTTTTATGTTTAAAAATTATGAAAAAAATATTATTATTATTCTAAAATTATGTGTGACTTATGAAAAATAAATTGGGAGATATTAGAATGAAATGAAGTATATTCGGGAATAAAAGTGTAGTTAGAACTATGGTTTTACACTTGTATATTTTTGTGAAAAAATTGTGTTTTGCAAGGGAATTGAAATAAAGTGCTAGAAAGGAAATATAAATAAGAAAATATATGAAGTGAAGTGGTATGAATTATTCTTATTGAAGAATAGTGTGATAATTATGAGTTGTGAATGTTCACTTTGACCATATAATTGGTGATATGATTTTTAATGTGGTAATAAATATTTGATGAAATGCATGCATGATAATTAAATTCTATGTATGGTTATGGACTCATGAATAATTTAGAAATCATGTGATTGGGAAAGAGAATGTTATTGAGCATGAAAACTCAAACATATGAATTGTGAATTGAAATTGAAAATTAGAGTGTAGCCAAAACTCACACCGGCAAGTGAAAGTGATGAATTATGATTATTGATATTGAAAAGACCAGTTTGGGTCATTGTGAAATGAAAGAAATAAGACCGGTAGTAGTGAGAGGGCTAACTCTAAGAGATTGATTTTGTTCATGATTTCATTAAATTTAAGGATTTAGTAATAGTGAAGAGGTGATGAAAGTGAGAGAAAAACACAAGTATGAGGGCCTCGAGTTTACGATATGGGTGCGATCAACAGAATGCATGCTTAATGCGTCAAGACATGGCGTGGGCACTACTCCAGAAGGATAGGGATCTTGGCGACGCTTGTGGGATGTTTGGTGACTGCAAGAGGATCGTGTGCCATGAAGGTGGCTGAATTGCCACAGAATGCATGCTTGATATGTCAAGACATGGCGTGGGATTCCCCTCCCGGTTTTCTGTACACGAGCTTGTACTCATAGATCATCTAGGATACTTACCGTAGTTACAGTAGTAGATTAAGTCATGAAGAGAGATTGAACCTTACAAGATGAAGAACGATTAAGAGGCTTGCCCTCAGACCTATGTAGTATGGGATGCATAGAATCCGAACAAGTGTGCATTAGTGTCATGTAATATAAATAATTGCATTAAGGACTAAGTGCACAATCACAACACGACATCATTAGGGTATTCCCTTTAGTTTGATATGTGACAAGTTTGTGTTTGTTAAACATGGAAAATCAATTATACTATTTCCGGCATAGAGAGGATGGCCGTGTATAATGTTCGTCGGTTGAATAAACTGACGCACCCACAGTTTTGTATGCAGGGTAAATGACATGATAAAGATTAAAGAGGCACAGATGCTTAGAGATTATTCAAATGTTTTTGTACATTTATTTAAATGTTGTAAATTTGCTTCCGCTATAAAAATGTAAAGTGTAAAGTTTTCATGTAACTCTGATGTAAAGTGAAAAGTTTTAAATTCTTTATAAAATTGTATGAAAGAAGTGTAAAGATCCTGTGGAATCTTGAATTCAGTGTATTTTGAAATTCGGGGCGTTACACCATATTCGCCTCTGAGCACAATGGAAGATGCTCTAGTGACTCGAACAGGGAAGCGTTTAACGAGATTATTGTGAATCTCGAAATAGTTGACATTCCCATCACTGATAGACTATTCATCTGGTCTAACATGCAGTCATCGCCTATTTTGGCTAAGCTAGATAGGGTTTTGGTCTCTAATGATTGGGAGGCCAAGTTTCCACTCTCCTGAGCAAAGTCCCTCCCTAAACCTACATCAGATCATGTTCCTATTATCCTGTCTACCGGTGAGTTACAACCCAGGAAAATCCCCAAGTTTAGGTTCGCAAAAGCATGGTTGGAAATCCAAGAGTTCCATCACATGGTCAACGATAGCTAGGGCCATCCTACTAGAGGGACAGAAGCAGCGGCAATCTGGTGTGAAAAATTAAGAAGACTGCGTTCTAAGCTCAGAAAATGGAACCGGACCGGATTTATGCTGATCTGGAGAACAAAAGATACCCTTCTGGAAGGTATTGAGGAGCTTGAAAAGGTTGAAGAAACTAGAGGCCTAATGCAAGAGGAGCGGAATAGGTTACTTCAACTCAGATAGGACATTGCTCAACTTTATAGACTTGAGGAACTCAAATGACAACAATGGTCCAGAATTTCATAGCTCAAACAGGGAGACGTGAATACTGCCTTCTTCCATCAAGTTGCCAGTGACCGACGTAGATATAAACTCATTCATTCGATCCATACTGAGTTTGGCATGCTACAAGGTGACGATGAGATCAGAGTGGCATTCCAGCCCCACTTCAAGAACCTATTTGGACAGAAGGCGGAGTTGAGAGTCCCTCTCGACCATGACTTCTGGTGGACCACTGTGGACGATTTAGACTTTGATTTGCAGCCCCTAGAAGCTCCTTTCACAGAAGAGGAAATTTGGGAGGCGGTAACGCAACTTGGAAAGGAGAAAGCTCCGGCTCCAGATGTATTCTCTATCCTTTTCTACCATGTCTTTTGGGAGGAAATCAAAGACGATCTTGTAAGATTGTTCGTCAATCTCTTTGATCATAAGCTTAAATTAGGTAGAATTAATTATGCTGAGGTTGTGTTAATCCCTAAGAAAGAAGATTCCTAGCGGGTGGGAGACTTCCGCCTTATTAGCCTCCTTAATTGCTCAACCAAGATCATCACCAAAACACTCGTGAATAGATTGGGAAAGGTGATGGATAGAATCATCAGTTACGAGCAAACCGGGTTTATTAAGGGACGATGTATCCAGGATTGTATTGCCACCGCTAAAGAGACTATCCATCATTGCCACGTTTCGAATGCTAAGAGCTATCTCCTTAAGCTGGACTTCGAGAAGGATTATGATTCTGTTGACTGGGAATGTCTTTTGGAAGCGCGGGCGGGAAATGGGTTTGGGGAAAGGTGGATCAGATGGATCCACACTTGTCTCACCATAAACAGGATTGCTATCATGGTAAACGGTGTCTCGGGACATCCTTTTTTGTGTAAGTGTGGCCTTCGACAAGGAGACCCCCTCTCCCCTCTTCTCTTCACTATCGTGGCAGTTGTTTTGTGGTCTATGCTGGCTAAATGAAGACGGGCCGGTTGGATCTCTCCGGTGGCCAGTGGAGTCAATCGCCAGGGGTGTTCAATCCTCCAATACGCAAATGATAATCTGCTGTTTGGAAATGTCAACCTCGGGGAAACAACCACTTTCAAGGAAATTCTTTATAGTTTTGAAGCTTGGTCCGGCCTCAGAGTTAACTTCCACAAAAGTGCGCTTATACCCATTGCCTTATCCCTAGAGGAGGCACAGGAACATGCCAAGATTCATAATTGTTCCATTGAGAATTTATCCATTAAGTACCTGGGGCCCCACTGAGACTGGGCAAGCTCAAGAAGGCTGATTTGTAGCTTCTTGATTTTGATGACTACAACACGATACACATACGTTCTATTCAACATGTCTCTTGCAGTGTGTACCCAAAGCTTCCAAGGTTCAAGATCAAGCTACAAGACAAGTGTCATTCAAAGCTTCAAAGATTCTTCAATGTGATCAGCTCAAGATCAAAAGAGTGTCTATGTAAATTGATGTACAAAATTGTAATTTTTGACATGTTTGCTTAGAAATCTTGTAAAAGCCTTGATGCACACACACACACACACACATCCTCTAGGACTAAAATAAAGTTTATTAAAAAAATCAAAAATGTCAAATTCAAGCTTGTATGAGTTCAACTGTCAAGTACGAGTCGACTTACATTGCTAAGAAGTCGACTGTTCAAGTACGAAACAATCTGAACTTACTCAAGCTCTGACCAGTCAACTTTTTTGGTAACCCAGTCGATTGTTCGAGTAGCTTTGACAGTTTTCTAAGTATTTAAATTTGATTTTCAAATTCAAATATTCTCTTCCGTTTGATGGCAGTTTGTTAACTGTTTTCCAATGACTCTGGAGTGACTACTCTATAAATAGAGTCTAGATTTCACTTGGAAAAGGTTACCTATTGCATTAAACAAGTCTTGACATTTTGTTCAAGTGTTTGTGAAAAAGAACTCAAAGTTTTCAAAGAACTCTCACTCTCTTAGACTTGGTTCTCTAATCTCAGTCTTGTATAATAACGACTAAGTTCAAGACTGCGATTAAAAGTTGACCTATATCCTCAATACAAAAAATCACATTTAAAAATTAAGGTTTTAGGTGTTTTAATTTTCCTTGTTGTTCATTCTCGGATTGTGAGAGTGATCCTCTCGGTTGGAGAGAATGACTTTTGGTGTAGAGTCAGCGTTCACTCTAGATGGTAGAGTGTGGTCTTGCTCTCTCTAGTGGTAAGAGAGGTCTACGGGTTTGGTATAGTTGTTGCCAAAGGTCGTAGGGTATTCTTGCAATTTTTTTCAAGAATACTGGAAAATCTCAAGTGGGTTACTTGGAGACTGGACGTAGGCCGGGAGGACAGAACCAGGATATATCGTTGTATTTGCATTGCTGATTCTCTGTGGTTTGATATTTCTAACTTGTAAATTTAATTTTGTTGTATTTTATTTCTATCTATGGTTGATCGGTCGACTGGTAGCCCTATTAAGTCGACTTACAGACTCGTTGTTCTTCAAATTGATCAAGTCTCTTATTTCTGTCGAGTCAGTCGTCTAGTGTCTTTGTCCTAGTCGACTTAACAGGTGTTTCGAATTGAATAATTTTAATAATTTTTAATAACACAATTCAACCCCCCTCCCCCCTCCTCTAGTGTTATCTGCCTTACATACATGATCCAACATGATTGGTTACCCATACTTGATCGGATGGAGAATCGTCTTACAGGATGGAAAGGTAATGCACCGTCCTTGGGAGGGAGAGTCACTCTTATCAATGCAGTCCTCTTTAACCTGCCAACCTATTATATGTTCTTCTTTGAAATATCACGATGAGTTATCCAGAGAATTGATCGCTTTCGAAAGTGTTTCTTATTAAGGGTGCAAACCCCGATAGAGGCAGCTATCACCTCGTCATATGGGAAAAAGTGTGCATGAAGAAGATGTATGGAGGCCTGGGTATTATTGACCTTCGGGACATGAATCTCGCGCTACTGGGTAAGTGGTGGTGGAAAACCTTTCACCATAACGGAGAGGGATGACAGGATTTCATTCAGACTTACCTGCATGGAAATAGGACGAGGAGTCTGAGCTTCAGGGTGGGCCCACGGGTCTCCTGGCTCTGGAGAGGAATTGCTAAAGCCTATATGCCTTTCAATAGATGTGTGATGGCGGTGGCTGTAGCATGGAGAAGAAGCTCATGGAAATCGGTCTTTAAACAGATACAAGAATCTGGCTTGCAGTTCAGGCTTTTGGAACTTCAGGCTCATATTGTCAAGTCCGGTGTTAAATGCTCTCAGGGGCCGGATAGGAAAACCTGGGAATTGGAAAAGAATGGTAATTTTACTGTTCGGTCTCTGTATAACCGCATCCATTTCAGGGGGTGTCGCCTGAAATGGTCGGATATTATCTGGAGGGCGAAAACCTCACTGAAAATAAAAATATTCTTATGTCTGGTTCTTAATAATGCAATTACGACTAGAGAGAACCTAGCTAAATGCCAACCAAATATTGATTCTTTTTGTGGGTTCTGCAATGCTATCTCCAAGACCAGAGACCATCTATTCCTGGAGTGTTCCAGGAGCAAAGCGGTCCTCGTTGAGGTACTCAGCGCCTTGGGCACTAACGAGTATCCTATTTCGTATGAGGATCTGTGGGTAGGCTCGATATTCGCAACTGAGAGATGGTCTATGAGAGAAGCATGGTTTATCACTATCGCCGCTACGACCTGGGTCCTTTGGCTAAATAAGAATAATTGTTACTTTCGGGGGACTAGTAATAGTATTTCTGGTAATATGGTTTATATTATGCATCTTATTTCTTTTTGGGCTACAGCTGCTGCATCAGGTCATCGAGGAAGGATTGCCAGTGTCTTCCAGGTGGAGGAGTACGCTGACGCTGAAGTTGAGAATGAGCCGATGCTCAATTGAGGGACAAGTCTGCTATGTCTTTGTTCCTTTGGCTGCTGATTGATCCCCATCACCCTGGGGTTTGTTGGGGGGAGGTAGATGTTATGTTGTAATTTTGTTGGATGCATGTGTTTGTCTTTCTTTCTTTTGTCTCACCCCCCATGATTGGGGATGATCTGTGTGTTTTTTGTTTATGTATTGTAGGAATCTGTACCCTGCTCATTGCCCTGAATTTATTTTATTAACTCCTTATTAATGAAACATGATGACCATACTCCACATTTTCCTTCAACAAAATTTTTTTTTTTTAGTTACCATAATATCCTCAGAGTTCAATTTATTTACGGCATAATTATTTATAAAAAAGTCACTCATATAAAATAAATGTTTGTGCCACTATGAGTAATTTATAAAGAGTATGCGATGAGTAAAGAGATGTCATCGAGGCTAGAGTACGTCTTATTATTTACTATATAAAAAAATTAATTAGAACGCGCATCGCACGTGCAGATTACTAGTAACTATTATAATGAGAGAGTTTGAGTTGTCGTTTGTATCGTGCATTTTCCATACATAATTAATATATAGAAGATGTCTCGGGTTGATGTCAGACTACGTCGGAATTTTTACTTCAACAAATATATATTTATTAAGGCGTGCATCGCACGTGTAAATTACTAGCTATTATTACTTTCTTTCATTTTTAAAAAACTTGATCGTCTCTTATCTTAAAGCAAATAAAAGATGGATGATACATCAACTGGTACTTCTTCTCTATATATAATGGGAGAGTTGGAATTGTAATTTACCAACATACAAACCCGTGCGGTGTAAGTACAACTCAAATTCTCCCATTAATTACAACAAAAACTAATAAACAAACAAAATTTCATCTATATAAAATGTGCAACACACGTACAAAATAAAATTTTAATATTTTTTAACACCAAATATACACATATGTTGTACGTACAACTCAAATTCTACTTATAAATACTACACTGTACGTACAAATTGTAGTTTTCTCTTCAAAGTATTTTTTCTAATTATGTACAATGCACATCCAATTCCAAAATTATTTCTTAACACCGTCAAAATTCCCCAACTCTTATCAAAACATGTATACCACGTGAAAAGTACTAATTTTAGAGTTAATGCAAAAGTGTATTATTCCAACAGCTACAAGATGTAAAGGTGTCTATATATACTAACAGCCCTTTTAAAATAGCTAGACTACAACTCTACAAGAAAATCACCCCCTCATCTTCTTCTCTTCATCTTCAAGAATCAATCAAGAAAATCTAACCCAATGGCTGAAGAACGAAATGACGACACACAACCACCGCCGCCGCCACCATCACCACCATTCAACACCAACCCCAACCCACCACAACTAGACCCCACCTCCTCCTTTTCGCAATGTCGACCCCGTGTCACCTCCTCCCTCATCCCAACTTCCACCCTCCTCCCATGTTCCAACCCCCAACCCCAGCTGGCCCCACAAGTTCCTCGTCCTACCGTTCAGTGGTTCCCACTTCAGAATCTTCCGAACCCCAGACCCACCACCATCTTCTCGGCCTCCTCCTCCTCCTCTCGACCTCTGCCAGGTGTTACCCTCACCCTGGGCCCACAAATTCCTGCCGGTACCGACCCCTTCTCTCCTACTCATCCGATACCGGGACCCACCCCCTCCGCCTCTCCTACTCTGCAACGTGTCGTCCGACCCCGCCTGGACCCACAAACTATTACTAATACAATGCAGTGGGCCCCACTTGTTGCAGACCCAAGAAACTGGGACCCACCAAACGCAAACCCATTTCTGACAGGACCCAGCTCCACCTTCACCTTCGGCTCCACCTCCTCCTCCACCTCGGTTCGTCTGCCACGTCTCTCCATGCCCTACATGGACCCACAAATTTACCGTGTCCCAGGACTCACCCAGTCAACTGATCTGGTCGTTGACCCTCGCGTTGTTTTGTCCAATGTACGTAACGTGCATGCATGCATGGTTTCTTGTTTTCTTGATTATTAATTTGATTATATATATAATTATATATGATCTTGATGCTTTACTTCACTGATTAATATGCAGTATTACTTGGGTGAGTTTGCTGCTCGAGACGAGGCCCGCTTGGTATTAATTAATTGACTGATTTTTCTTTATTTAATTATTTTTTTTAAAGATTTTTAATTGGAATCTGAATGTATTTTCTTTCTAATATTTGCAGTCACAAATTGAAAGGCTACTGGAAGATAGAGTGAGAGACGTCGATGCAACTAATCAAACCATAGATAGCTTATACCGTTCCTAGACGAGTTCATGAATCATATCCTCTTCTACATTGAGGTACATTTTGAATCAAGAAAACTCGATCGAGTAATAAATAAATAATTAATATATATATATTTGTGCAACTACTGAAAACTATATATTTCTGCACGTGTTTAATTTGCAGGAATATTGGATCAATATTAATGCAGTGATCATCGAGATTTTCACCTGTTTTACATTTTGATCATACTGATGATATGTGGAAATTACGGACTATTGAAGGCCATTAGAAAACTGGAATTCTTTGTATTTGTCCAAGTTTTATGAAACGATCGATACTGTAGCTGATAGCAATACTCCAAATTTCTTATGTTTGTGATAAGAAGATTTCATTTTAATTTCAATGTTTGTGAAGAGAAGATTACATGCATGTTAGAGTTTAATAATCACACACACACATGCCTTCCTCACTATATAGTACTAGTAATATATAGTACTAGTAATCTGTACGTGTGATGCACTATCTAATTATTTTTTTTATATATATATAATAAATAATAAAACGTAATATATATGACAATGAACCTGAGACATCCATTTTCTCATCAAATACTTTTCACAAATTATTTCTAGTGCCACGAACTTTTAATTTACATGAATGATACTTTTGTAAATAATATTTTGTAAATAAATTTAAACTTTAAGGATATTATGGAAACTAACAACATTTGAATAAATGAATGATTAATATTACTCTCATTTAAATTAAATTACTATATATATATATATATATAGTAATTGAGATTAGATAGTTGAATGAATGCCTACAAAATTATAGGTCTACAAATGACAATAATTATTTAAATTTTATTTTTAATCACTTATTAGATCTTTTTCAAAATTATATATATATATATATATATATATATATATATATATATATATATATATATATATATATATATATATATATAATCTAATATTATAATGGGAAAAGACCTTAGTGTCATTTGTCATTTTGTCATTCTACCAACATATGCAATGTATATACATAACTAATATAAATAAGGTTTCCGGTTCAAATCTTCCCTATGTGAGAGATTTTATTTTCTTTAATTTTTTTTTAAAATTATTAAAACGTGCATCGCACGTGTAAATTACTGGTATATATAATGAGAGAGACACTAAAATCCCCTATAAATACACCATAAACTCAACATTTGCTTCAACAAAATCTATATTGCGCGCTCTCTCTCTCTCTCTCCAAGAATTCAGTTAAGAAAATGGTTGATCTCAACAACCCTGTCCCTCCCTCTTCTCCTCCTTCACCACCACCATCAAGCCCAAGGGGCCCACCACCACCACCATCACCGAACCAGCCTCAAGTGGGCCCATCCAAGTCCGACCCTGTTGATGACGAAGATGAACCTTTCTACGGACCGGTACAATACATGCATGGAATAATAATTGCATGATTATTTTCATTTTCTTGATTAGCAACTAATTTGTATATGTTTGATTTGCATGCAGTTAGCAATGCACTTGATTGGCATGTTGTACACCGTCAATGTGATGTCAAAGAAGTTGAGTGATATGCTTGCAGATGAAGAAGAAGCAGAGAAAAAGAGGGCCAAGAACAGGAAGAAGAAGGAGAAGAAGAAGCAGAAGAAACAGAACCAGAGGTTAAATGCCAACCCCAATTCCGATCCGGCTACTAGGACTTAAAATGCATGGAGGTAAAATATATTCTTGAAATTAATATACATATATTTTGATCAAACCCATTTGAGATTTCTTGAGTTACTACGAAAAGGAATGTTGCGCGCAACTACATTTTCTTGACATTATTTCTTGATAATATATGATCATATATATGATGTGTTAGATTAGATATTCTTGGAATTTCTTGATAATATATATGACAGTTCTTACTTTGACTTAGGTTTGATCTTTATTGCATTAAAACTTTACAAAGTTATTTTTATCTTGACAAAATTCTTCCTTCCAATATGATGTGTTAGATTAGATATTCTTGGAATTTCTTGATAATATGACAGTGCTTATAATTAATTTGACTTAGGTTTGATCAACCATTTTCTTGGAATTTCTTGATAATATGACAGTGCATTAAAACTTTACATAGTTATTTTTTTATCTCGACAAATTTCTTCCTTCTAATATGATGTATCCATCCTATCTTTAATTTTCAGGACATGCAAAGAACGCAGCAGGGTTTTACTGATCATAACCAAGGATGCACTACTCTCCTTTGAGATTAGAGTCCTGATTGATTGTTTTTTTTTTTTTTTTTTTTTTGTTTTCTTAGTCCTGATACTTACATGATATGAAGGGATTGGAAGATGTAATAAGCTGTAAATTTAGTACATTTTTGTTTGTGTCAAAGTTTTAGTTGTTAGATTCATTAACCTCTGATTCTGATGATAAGAATAAGGATTGGATCGAGAATGTAATAAGCTGTAAATTTTTGCCTCTGATTCTTTGTTTGTGTCCCAATTTTAGCATGGCTAGGTGATTGATTGAATGAATATTACAGTATTTCGCTAGTAAAAAGAATTGCAAGTAATTCAGCTTCGATCGATTCTGTGTTGATTACTGTGATGGTTAAGAATCTGTGATTGACATGATGTTGATGTGGCCTGTAATGGCTATGTTTCTGTAAGAATTCATTGAATTTTGTTTGAATTTCTGATCAAAGTGTATAAATTGTACATTGCTACATTTGTGTATGAAAGTGTGTACATATATGTGATTTTTTCCCCCAACCACCCTTCTTTTAAAAAGATAGGCTAACATGTCCTCTACCACTTTAAAAACAAAGCTTTGTATTTGTGTGTGTGGGGGGCAGTGGGGTTTCCTAATGTTGGCCTAGTAGCTCATTGTTACATGCAACTTTTTACGACCATATAAAAATACTTGTATTAATTAGATATTACTTTAAAAAAAAAAATTGTTCCCAAATGCTGACTACCAAGTGTGTACATTGTCAAGAAGTCCCAAAAACAAACTAGCAAGCAAACAAAAATAATTATATATGAATAATATGCACACCAACACGAAGAGAAAAAAAATCCCCGACGAGAAGAAAAAATTAAGAAATTATGTTTTAAAGCTTCACACCAACACGAAGATTATACCTTGTACGTAGTCATCGAAAATGTGTCACATTCACGGTATATATTATTGATATGGCTAAAAATAGAACCAAATTGGGACCGTTCAAATCGGGCACGAATTTTAAAGCTCTCAAGGGTAAAACGATAATTTTACCTACAAACTGGTTTGAAATGGGAACTGGGTCTTTCTTCAAAGCCCAATAATCCATAAACGGATCTACCCTACTGGGTATGGGTAGCAACCCGTTACAAACTGTTGCTGCTAATTTTGGTGTGGGAGCAAACAAATAGAATTTGTGGATTTTTGAGAAAACGAACAAGGCAAACCTGTTGACCTGTTGACCTTCACCGACTTGTTGACTTGGTCTATTGCCGCTGCTGCGAACCTGCAAAAAGTGCGAGACACCGGGATGGATCCCGGCGACGCACCCTCCGACGCTCTTGTCAGTAATCTGAATGATTAAGCAAGAACTTAAACTGAAAAAGTATTGATTACCTCTTAATGATGGTGGATGGGGGTATTTATAGTCGCCTTTGGGATCAGATTAGGAATGTAATCTGAAACAGATTAGGAATTTAATCCCTCATTCCCAGTGAAATGATAGATACGAATCAGGGCCGTTGATTAGAATTAATCAGAAACCCTAATTCTACCATGCTGGACTGGGTTCGCTGCGGGTTGAAACCCGCACCCAGTTGAGATGGATCCGTTTATGGGTTATTGGGCTTTGAATAAAGACCCAGTTCCCATTTCAGACCCATTAGTAGGTGAAATTACTGTTTTACCCCTGAGCTTTAAGATTCGTGTCCGATTTGAACGGCCCCGATTTAATCCCATTTTTAGCCATATCACAGACCAACCCAGATGGATAAAGAGTAATTCAAATTCATAGTTATCTCTATGAAACGATTTAAACTCTAGATCTTATCCAAAAATACCGGGAGGTAGAGATAAATCATTATCTAGAAACGAGTCCCTAAGGCGACTATAAATACCACTCACCCCCAGCGTAACAGGGTAATCAATATTTTTTCATGTAAAGCTTTTTCATAATCTTCCTGATTATTGACAAAAGCACAAGAGCGCAATAAGAAACCAGTCAAACGCCGGTGAAGATCAACAGGTTTGCTTTTATTATTTTCAAAAAAATCTACAAATTCATTTGTTTACTCCCGCACTAAAATTAGGAGCAATGATTATTGTTTATTTTAATTAATTTATGCTGTTATGCATGGTGCATTTAAGATATTTTTTTTGGTTTGTGTGTGTGTCACTTTCATGCCAACTTCACCTATTTGTCATCAAAATCCACTCCTCTAACTTTCTTTCACTCTCTCCATTTTTTTGTCAACCAAACCGCACTGCTCTCTCCATCAAATTCCCTTAATCTATTCCCTTCAAAAAAACCCAAAATTGACCCATTTTTTTCCTCCATTCAATTCATACTAGGATGCAAGAAACACCATAAAAATCCTTCCTTTTTTTTGGCCTAATTCTCAACAACGGCTACATTGCTACTAACGACCCAACTCTTGATTTGCTCCCTCTCCCAATTTCCCCGCTATTCTCGCATTACAGAACTCTGAGTCTCTCTCTCTCTCTTCTCTCTCTCTATATATAATAATAATAATAATAATAATAATCATCTATACTTGTTGTATTATAAAGAGGAACACCCAAAAGGACTGCAGCCCAAAAAGAGGAAAGGGAAAGATAGGGGAATCAAGATCTCAAGTTACAATCTTGTTTTCGCCTTTTATGTTGATCTAAATCTTGGGTATTCCTCAAAATCACTTCTTTATGTGATTTTTGGTGAATTTTGCCCATTATTAAAGTCTGGGTATTTGTTAGATTTCATGTTGTTTTGACCTATTTCCTGATCTGGGTTTTTGTCGTATGACTGGGAAGTAGGAGAGTTATGGGGTGTGCGACGTCAAAAAAGGCAGTATCTGTGACCCCAGCATTAGATTCATCTGGGGTTTTGAGGGGGAATAATGGGGGGTCAGATGCAATCTTGCCTGCTAATTCTTCTCTGAGGCAGGGCTCTGGGTTGTTGAGGTTTCAGAAGGAGGAAGGAGGGAGTAGATGTGAATCCGGGGGCGAATCGGGGAAGTTGAGATTGAAGAGTGGGAGTTCAGTGAGTGTTAGGTTGGGTAATTTGCACAAGTATATTGAAGGAGAGCAGGTTGCAGCTGGATGGCCTGCTTGGCTCAGTGCTGTCGCTGGCGAGGCAATTCAGGGGTGGGTGCCTCTTAAAGCTGACTCTTTCGAGAAGTTGGAGAAGGTAATAATTGATTTATTGTATGATGCTTGTTTGTTGTTCAAGTGGCAATGTAGTAGATTCATCATTGTGCATTCTTTGTGATATCAATTCGGATATAACTAGTTCAATGTAGGTGTGATGCAGGAGCAATTAACCAAATTTTTAGAAACTATGAATGGTTGTTTATTTGTCTGATTGTTAGGATTTCAACATCAAAGGCAGTATCTAAGATTAGTTTATATGCTTAAGTAGTTAGGATTGGATAAGTATGATAATGTAGTTAGTTGAGCTTATAATTTTTATCATGTATTGGAATATATGTATTGGATTATGTTTGATGGGTTACGGATATAGGGAGTTCTTTGGAACGATAAATTGATTGATTAGGAACCTTCTTGAATCTCATCGCTTTCTTCCCTACCTACATCATGAAGAATTTTAGATATGTGTCAAGATGATAATGTTGACATATTTCCTTTGTCTAAACCAACAAAACCACTTGAGAAATAATCAATGTTGTGTACATGTTTGGCTACAGAGTTAGAGAACGAGGGAGAGAATGGAGGTAGAATTAAAATTAGGTTGGACTGCAATTTAGATAACTCTAGGTATCTCAAGTCCAAAAACAGCCCCAAACAAGGAAAATTTTTAGATTATTGGAGGTATCGTAAATACCTAAAGACACCTCCTTCCTTACCTCCATATGAAGAGGGTTTTACATATGCCAAGATGATAGTTTGATAACAATGTCTTGACTGATATAGACATGTAAAACTTAAGTGCAACTTTGGAGAAAATATTTTATAACTTGATTTTGATTGTTTATCAACTGCATTTGAAGATTGGACAAGGTACATATAGCAGTGTATTCAGAGCTCGAGATCTTGACAGCGGGAAGATTGTTGCTTTGAAAAAAGTGCGATTTGACAATTTCGAGCCGGAGAGTGTAAGGTTTATGGCGCGAGAGATCCAAATACTTCGCAGGCTTGACCATCCAAATGTAGTGAAATTGGAGGGATTGATTACCTCAAATTTATCGTGTAGTATATATCTTGTCTTTGAATATATGGAACATGATCTTGCCGGTCTGTCGTCTTGTCCTGATATCAGCTTCACTGAACCGCAGGTTTGTTTCACTTCCACTTGCTTAAACACTAAATCTAAAGCAGTCAGATCTTCTCTTATTTGTTTCATGTTGCAGGTGAAGTGTTATATGAAGCAGTTACTCTCTGGACTTGAGCATTGCCATTTACGGGGTGTTATTCACCGTGATATCAAAGGGGCCAATCTGCTAGTTAACAATGAAGGAATTCTAAAAATTGCTGATTTTGGTCTGGCAAATTTCTGGAGCCCTGGGCATAAACAACCACTAACAAGCCGTGTCGTGACACTGTGGTATCGTCCTCCGGAGCTTCTTCTGGGTTCGACAGATTATGAAGCAAGTGTAGATTTGTGGAGTGTTGGGTGTTTATTTGCTGAACTTTTTGTTAAGAAACCCATCTTACAGGGAAGAACTGAGGTAATCAGTTAATGTAATTTTATTTTATTTTTATTTTTCAGTTTACCAACTCATTATATATAAATGATATTTCCTTTTTAAGTGTTTTAAGGTATGTTCAGAACTTTCATGGTTAGTTAGTGCAATATTGCATTACCAAAATCTGAAAGAAAGTTCTTCTCTCCTCAGGTTGAACAGTTGCATAAAATTTTTAAGCTCTGCGGATCCCCAGCAGAAGAGTACTGGAGGAAGTCTAAGTTACCACATGCAACAATATTTAAGCCCCATCGTCCCTATGATAGTTGCCTTTACGAGACATTCAAAAGTTTACCACCAAATGCTTTCACTTTGTTGGAAACTTTATTGTCGGTTGAACCCTACAAGCGTGGTACTGCCTCAACAGCTCTTTCATCTGAAGTAAGTATTAGAAGAGAACTTAATGCTATGATAAATTTTATAATGTATCTTTATTGATACTTACCATTTACTCTCTCATAATTATTGATGAGATAAAGGTTAGTTTTGAGACATAATGGTAAGGAAAGTGAATTACCTATAAAACCCAGGTGAACTCAAATCAACTTCCATTCAAGCATCACGATACCAACAAGTTCAATAGAAGGGAAAGCGGGTATCTGCGATAGGAGACATTCAAAAAAATCATTTAAAAAGAAAATTTGTGAATCAAATTTAATGATAGGTTTGATGGTTAATTATGATTAGAGAGCTGAAAATTTTTAATACTTACAAGAAACATAGGATTAAAACTAAATTGAGAGAAACCTTAATATAACTGCATAAACAAGAAATAAGTTAATTAGTACTATATTTGAAAATGAAGTAATGACAACAAATCAGCCATGCAATAGCACTTGATGAGAATACACTATAATCAAAAGTAAACTACTAACTAGGTGCTATGTAGATTTACAGCTTGGTAATATGTCCGTCATCATCGATTAGTATATAACAACTAAGCAATTGCTGAGCAACACTCTCTCGCCACAGTGAACTTACAATACGAAGCAAATTCCCAAAACCAAAGAAGAGTTCAGGGGTTACCCACTATTCTTTATATGCTCATCTAATTTCACATCTATGATTTATTTATTTTCTTCCATGCAATTTAACTGTTGAATTTATTTTACCTAATCATTATACCTACGGCTGATTTTCTGTATGCTTTTGCAGTACTTCTCATCAAAACCGTATGCATGTGAACCATCAAGCTTGCCTAAGTATCCACCTAACAAGGAGATTGATGCAAAAAGTCGTGAAGAATCACGAAGGTTAGTGTTGATATTGGTTAACCTTTACTGTTTTATCCATATTGAACACGCAATAGAGCGGATACTTGTTCAGCTAGTTCCTTTTCAGCTAAATAAAATATAAAGTTCACCTAGTAGGTAATTAGAAGAAAGGAATAATCAACATGGTTTATTTAATATTGTCTTTTGCTTTCAGGAAAAGGATTTCAAGGGGTTCTGGTAGAGTAAATGGGTCAGAAGCAACAACAAGAAGAACATTAAAACCATATAAAGCTCCGCAAGGATCAAATGGACCAGATAGATTAGCAGCTCATCCAGAGGTAAATATAATTTCTCATTTCTGATAGACTGGCATGATTTTTAGTTGATAGCTGATGAGCTATTAGTGGTGGCAAGTGGTCGAAATCGAACCTAGGATCCGCTAGGGCCGAGCAGATCCAGTTAGGGAAGGGTTTGGACCAGCCATTGTCAGTTTAGGTTTGGCTTAGATTCCAGTATTTCAGATCCATTAGGCCTAACTAATTTTTGGGGGAGAAGATTAGCCTGAAAGCCCTAAACTATTACATTCATGTACTGTCCATGTGCATTTGCATTTAATGCATATGTTTGTGTATTGTTTTTTACAGTTCAAATGCAAATAGACAGTTCTTATACTTGAAAGTCTAGATATATATTCAGCACGAGTATTTATAAAATTTTAAGTAGCATCTCTATACTAAACAACAACACTCAACAACTATCATCTCTGTTCACTCACTGTTTAAAAAATGTCATCATACGTTTACAAGTGTATAAGTAGTTCAGGCCTACGGCTGAATTTGTTATCTTTAACTAATTATATCTTGCCTCGGGCCCCACTTATTACAGACAACTGCTTTGGATCCATAAAAATATATGCACTCAAATCTAGGCCTATATGAGCCCGGCCGGAGCCCTTTGCCACCTCTATGAACTATGATTTGTCAAATTGTTGACATAACTGGGATCTACTTTTGTGCTTTCAGGACTCGAAAACAAATTCTCAAGAAGTGGATAGATATGGAAAGGCAGATCAGCACAGAATAAAGGGTCAACCAATACCATCAGTTAATCATCCATTTGATATTCAACACATTAACCAGTGCTCTCAAAGTGAGCTTTCTATCTCCGGGCCCTTACATGTTAATGCTTCAAGCGGTTTTGCTTGGGCAAAAAAACCAAAAGAAGAGTGCCCAGTTGTTAGATTGCATAGTAGATCAAGTTCAAGAAACCAAACTTCATCTGGTGCTTTGGATCCTTTGAAAAATGTTGAGTTGAAGGAGCAGCCAAATGGAGATGTTGAAAAATCTAAAGTCCATCATCATTATGAGACTGCGAAGCAAGCTATGCTTAATAAGTGGGCCCAGTTGGAAAATCCTGATTCATTTAGTTCCTCCGAATTATTTCATTCCCAGGACTTCTCTAAAGGAACTTATAGGGGGGATACAGTATCTTCAAAGCGAAGGGATATGGTAATGGATTTTATTATGTAAATGGCTTCATTATTTGAACATTTACACGTGGGCTGCTTTTACATATATTTTGAAATTTTAGGGTTATGAGGATCAAGGAGACAGAGTTGAGTTCTCAGGGCCTTTATTATCTCAATCCCATAATGTGGATCAACTTCTTGAGAGGCATGAACGGCATATTCGCCAAGCCGTTCGGAGGTCGTGGTTCCAAAGAGGTAAGAATTTTTTTTGCCTTGTATCCATTATCTAGAATTCAAGCATGCATCAATTACTATGCCTATCAGAAATTGCACTTCTATAACTTAGTATCTTTGGGATCCTAAGGTCATACATTTATCTGATTATAGCAACTTAGACATGTAATACTCACAACCAGTAATATAATAGTATTGATTATGTACATATGTAATCCACGAGGTCTAATTAATATTAGCAACTTTGTCATACTTTTAGAAATGTCAGTGGGACTTAATTTTAGGGTCTTTATTTTTCTCAAATACGGATAATTGACCCTATCTTCGAACAATTTTGATCATCACTGGAAAATTCAACTATTCCTTGAGTATGGACTTTTTCCTTACTAAGAACAAATTAACAAAAAAACAGTTATTGTTCTCCGAAACGGTCAACTATGGCCCCATTTTCTAGGTTGTTGGTCTAGGTCACCTGCCTCCAAGGTGTGAGATAAAACAACAATTTCAATTGGATATACCAAGAAGTTGGTCGAGCTACTATTGATAATGATTTCTAGACTTGCAAAAAAGAAATAAGGGAAAGAGAGAAGCTAATTATTTTATGTAGTCAGTTTGTGCCAAGTGTGTGTGCAAGCAAAGGAGAAAGAAATGCGTGCAAGACAAAGTTAAGAGCATGGATTATTCAATAGGATGGCACGAGACTCATTTTCAAAAGGATATATAGTATAAATAACAACCACCACTGATGTAAACTTAACCCTAGGCTAAGATTTTTCAAGAATATTAAAAGATTAAGTTTTCCAACAAGTAATGCTGATTAAGTTAGAAATTAAAACTACTAATTGGTTTAATGGATTTTCAAGAACTGAAATAAGTTTAACAAACCCAATTAAAGATTCCAACCTAACAATCAATAATATACCTAAACGTTCTTAACAAGTAAAATAGTCAATCACGATTCGTACCCTACTTAGCAAGTAGAAGCACACACTCAATATTTGTGGACGACACTAAATTTAGATAATAATCTAGAGATGATAAAGCAGTATGCCAGTATTACAAAAAACTGGATAAGTGGAAAGAAATTACCGGGAGTTCGAAGAAAGCATGACAAGGGAGAGGAAGTTGTTGTTGGTGTGTTGCGGGAGTGCGGGATCGGGGCAGCAGCTATTGGTGGTGGCGCGCGGGAAACGGCAGGGTGTCGACGACGGCTGCGGTGGAGGGTTAGGGTTTCGGAGTGGAGGGGATTAGGGGATTAGGGTTTTGAAGTTGAGGGGATTTGAAGTGGGGGGTTGCGGGAGTGATGGAGGGGCGGATGGGGGGGTGGCGCGGTGCTAGTGGCAGCAAGTCGTGGTCGGTTTGGTGGTGAGTCGAGGGATTCGGGATGGTCAGGTGGAGAAGAGGGGGTTTCGAAGTGGTCGAATGGAGAGGGAGCAACGACGAGGTTGTTGTAGGTGGAGTGGCGACGGTGGCAAGGGGATCTAGGTGTTGTGGTCTTCAGGAAAAGAAGAATAAGAGTGGCAATTGTGAAGAAGGGGATTTAGAGTTTGAATTTTGGGTAAAGGATTTGAGAATTTTGGTGTAGTTTAGGGCTTCTCCTAAACCCTAATCTTCACTCAATTGTCTCACACAAAAAGAGAGATGAAGAGCAAAAATCCAATCACAATAATTTTAGTCAATTAAAGCATTATATTTTTCATTGATCTAGAGGCCTATATATAGGCTTAAAACAAATCTCAATACAAATCTACAAAATATTCTAATGCAGAAAATAAATGGTGCAAATTGCAAAACTACCACATATGACAAATTGTTAAAAACAAATGTGTTGAAATAAAAATATTAGGCTAATAGAACAGCTATCGTAGACGATGTCTGCGCTGATAGAAGCGCACAAATAATCTCGAACCGATGTCCTCATCACGGTGGAAGAGGGCTCAACCCAGTCGAGTCAAAATCAGTCTTCCTGTCATAGTGATCCAAAAGGTCTGTATCCAAGCATTGGAGCTCTTCACGATCAATCAAAGTATCCTTTGACCCCGACTTGTTTTTTCATCTTACAAAATACCTATGAATACCATCATCTTTAGTAGAGATTATCTGATCATCTAAAATATTATCAAATTTTTCTTAGTGGGTAAGTAGTATCAGGTAGAGGGGGAAATGTGGGAGTCTCACCAGTAGCCTGCAGGGTAGGCTCATTTATAAGAGGATTTCTAGAGTTAAATTCTGGGCCTTCATAGGGTACTAGATCTTCAATATTGAAAATCTTACTTATGCCAAAACTTTCAGGAAGATCAACAAAATAGGCATTATCATTGATTTTATGTAATATCTTTTTTGGGCCTGCAACACGTGTATTCAAATTCTTAACGGATCTAGCTGGAAACCGTTCCGGACGAATCCGAACCGTTACTTCGTCACCCACATCAAAAGTTTTAAATTTCTTTCTAGTATCTGCCCTTAACTTGTAGTTAAAATTATTCTCATTAATTTTTTTAGAAATTTCTCTATGTAAGTCATGAATGTGGGATGCAAATGTAGATGCAGATTCTGAGACTCTATGATGTTCTAACATAGGAACAATATCTATGGGTTTTCTAGGATGATAACTATGCACAACTTCATGTGGACTCGTGTCAGTGGTTATATTCTTAGATGTGTTGTAGGCAAATTCAGCAACAGTCAATTTCAAGTCTCAAGTTCCCAGGTTCTCACCCACAACAGTACACAAGAGATTGTCAAGACTCCGATTGACAATCTCAGTCTGTCCATCAGTCTGTGGAAGGCTGAAGAGAACTTCAATTTCGTGCCCATCTTGTGTCATAGGGTCTTCCAAAAGTAACTCGTGAATTTCACATCTTTATCGGACACAATGGTTTTTGACAATCCATGTAGCTTCTCAATATTATCGAAGATCTAAACAACACGAGATGCATTGAAAGTTTTTGAACATGGGAGAAAGTGGGCCATTTTAGAAAAACGATCCATGACGGCAAGAATAGAATCGTGTTTCTTTTTTGTTTTCAGTAAGCCTAACACGAAATCCATGCTGACATCTTTCCAAGGGCGACTAGAAATACGTAATTGAGTATATAGGCATGTGTTCTGTTTTTGTTGTTTGGCGAGTTGACAAGTATGACACATGTTAACGAATCTCGCAACGTCTCTTTTAAGCTTAGGCCAGTAAAACCTACGTTCCATAACAACAATGATCTTGTTATGCCCAAAGTGTCCAACAAGGCCACCAGCGTGCAATTTTCAAACAAGATACTCTCGTATGATGTATTAGGAATGCACAGTTTGGAGCAATAGAAGAGATGATCATCTTTCAGGAAATAATTATCTATCACTCAAGTGATGTCATCCTTCAAAGAGGTGTAAATCTCGTGAAAATCTGGGCATGAGACATACTCATCTTTTAATCTCTCAAACTCAATAATTTCGGTGTGCAGTGTAGATAAGATCACGTGACAACGACTTAGCACATCTGAGGCCTTATTATCAATCCCTTTTGTATGCCTAATGGTATACGAATATTCTTGTAGGAACTTTACCCATCGAGCATGTCTCGGATTCAACTTTTGCTGAGAGTTAAGGAATCTTAAGGTCTCATGGTCTGAGAAAATGACGAATTCTTGCGGCAGGAGGTAATGTCGCCAATCGCGAAGTGACTGAATTACCGCATAGAATTCCTTGTCATTGGTAGAGTATTTTTGTTTTGCTTCATTCAGCTTTTCGCTGAAAGAAGCAACATGATGACTCTCTTGACTGGGGACTCCACCTATACTAATACCAGAAGCATCGCACATTCAAAGACTTTAGTAAAATCAGGCAACCTCATGACAGGTGTCTGAGTCATTATTTTCTTGATCTCTTCGAAGGCTTTAGTGGCTGCTTTTGACTAGACAAATTCACATTTCTTCAAATAGTCGGTTATCGGAGCCATGATTGTGCTAAATCCTTGCATAAACCGATGATAGAAGGTGGCAAGACCATGAAAATTCCGCACATCACAAATGTTGCGGGGCTCAGACTACTCAGTTTTAGTTCGTATCTTCTCTTGGTCAGCAGATACTCCTCTGGCAGACACAATAAATTCCAGAAAGATAGTCTAATCGAAGAGAAAGATATATTTGGTAGGATTAGCATAAAGTTGTTCCTTCCTTAAAATAATGCAGACCTGTCTCAAATGGTCAAGATGTTGCCTAACAGATCGTCTGTAAATGAGAATATTATCAAAGTACATCACAAGAAACTTGCCCATAAAGGGATAGAGTACTTGCATCATGATTCTCATAAATGTGCTCGGGGCATTCGTCATTCCAAACGGCATGACCATCCATTCGTACAGTCCATCCTTCGTCTTGAAAGCGGTCTTCCGTTCATTACCAGGACGAACACGTATTTGGTGGCAACCACTTTTAAGGTCGATGTTGGAAAAGATTGTGGCACCAGATATCATATCCAACATGTCATCCAAACGGAGAATGAGAAAACAATATTTCACAGTGATTGTTTATGTCATGGCTGTCCACACATACGCCATGTTTCATCTTTCTTTGGCGACAACAGAGCAGAGACTGCGCAAGGACTTAAGCTTTCTCTAATGAATCCCTTCGCCAATAACTCATCAACTTGCCCTTTTAACTCGGCATGTTCTGTCGGATTCATTCGATAGAGTGAAAAGTTAGGAAAACTCGCTCTCAGAACCAAATCAATAGCATGTTGATGTTACACAGCGGGGGAAACTGGTTGGGGAGGTCAGCAGGAAACACATCTGCAAATTTCTGAAGGACCGGAGTAACTTAAGGAGGGATGAGTGACTTAGGCTCATTAGGGGCTTTTCTTGCTGTGAGTAGAAGAATTGTTGTCCCTTTGTCAATCTCTTTTGTGAGTTCCTTTTGACCCATATACGTTACTTCCTTGCCCTTTCTCGAGGGAGTTGGTGTTTTCATAGACGGATTAGTTTATGGTTTCACGGGTATGAGCTTTATCTTTAATCCGTCATGTTGAAATACTCACTCGTTGGATCGACCATATATTCACATCGTGGTCGTATAACCAAGGTTTTCCTAAAATTACTTGATCCACATCCATTTTGAGCACATCACACCAAATCTGCTCCTTGTAAACTTTGAAGTCTACATGGACCAAACATCGTTGTGTTACTTGGAGAGATGTCCCATCAATCCAAGATATTTTGTATGGGTGTGGATGATTTTAGCTTTAAGTCCAGTCTTGGCTATGATCGCTGAAGCAACAACGTTGACGTAGCTCCCACTGTCAACAATCACCTTACAGTTTTTGCCATCTATTGTCGTGAATGTGTGAAATATAGCAGGGTGCTTTCAATCTTCTTCTTCTTTTGGTTGGGACGAAACACAACTGACTACATTTAAAGGAGGTGATTGGATCGACCGAATACAGTGGATATACTGGTCATCCTCTTCTTCGCCAAAGTCATCGCTTTCATTAGGTTCATAGGAAAACTCATTGTCGGAATCATCAGCGCTGATATCGGTACCCTCTACTATATTGATCTTATTGAGGTTGGGACAGTTGTCAGCAACATGGTCGTATCTCTTGCATTTATAGCACTTAATGAGATGATCAATCTTAGAGTAGTCTCTTTCGATGTTTTTACTCTTATTGTCATTCCTAGGTGGCTAGAAATTTGAAGTAGGCTTGCTTGGGTACGACCTGTTGGGGTTCTGAGAAGAGGGGGGCTTAGGTCTAGAGGGATCAGTGAAGGTCATTCTAGAGGAATGATCTTGAATCGCTGGACTTGTAGTGAGAACTTACTTTAAGGGAATCCATATTGAGGACAAGAGCATAAGCTGCTACTAAGGAGTCCACATTTCTATGAATTAGCTCGTTCTTAAGATCGGCTCGTAGTCCAGTTCTGAACCTAGAGAGAGTTTGTTCTTCGCTCTCTTTACCTAAAGCATTGCACTGAATGAGGAAGTCATCAAACTTATCCACATACTCTAGGTGAATTTGTTCTTGATAGAGTTGGTTCCACGGATCTAGCAATCTGGTGTGGAACGACAAGGGCACATATCTCTCAGTGAGCTTCTCTTTCATGGCTTCCCAAGTGACTATGGGTGTCAGGCCTCAGCTCTGCGAGCGTGTTCAAGATTGGTCCAGTGTTGTTGAGCTTTACCAGTCAATTTCATCGCGGCAAATTTGACCTTCAGGGTTCCGCTCATGTCAAACCACATGAAGTAGTGGTCCATAGCACTGACCCAATCAAGATAAGCTTGGAGTTCCATGTGGCCTTCAAAGTGGGGAATGTCAGCCTTAACGTTCTTCTTGTATTGTTCGTCAGGGTCGCGATCTTGACGTCGACCGTCACGATCATTCCCTTGAGGGATCAGATGATGAATATCAGGGGTAACATTTTGATTCAATTCTACTTTCTCAAGCCTTTAATTGATATTGGCAAAAGTTGCTTGAATGACAGCGAGGGTAGTGGAAATATCAGAGTTGCCCATTTCAGTTGAAGGAAGGACTCGCTGAATTCTAGGGTTCCTGATTGGGTGGTTTGAGAGAGACAAGAAAGGCTTTTCGGGATTTGTGATGGTGCTGTGAAGACACATTCACCAACGGTGAAAAATTAGGGGTTGTGGTGATGTGTGTTTGCTGAAATTTGGGAAGCGTGTCCTAAATGCACTTAAGTTTGTTTTTTTTTAATTTTAAATATGAAATGAACTAAAAATAATCCTAAGATGATCATAAATGAATGCAAAAATTATGACTAAATGATGCAAGAATTAGGGTTTTAAAAACCTTCGCTCTGATACCAAAACGATATAAACTTAACCCTAGACTGAGAATTCCCAAGAATATTAAAAGAGTAAGTTTACCAACAAGTAAGGCCGATTAAGTTAGAAATTAAAACTACTAATTGGATTGATGATTTTTCAAGAATTGAATTGAATTTAATAAGCCCAATTAAAGATTTCAACCTAACAATCAATAATTATACATAAATGTTCTTAACAAGTAAAATAGTCAATAACCATTCGTATCCTACTTAGCAAGTGGATGCAGCACACACGTTCAATATTTGTGGGCGACGGTAAATTTAGATAATAATCTAGAGATGATAAAGCAATATCACAAATAACTGGAGAAGTGGAAAGATATTATCGGGTGTTCGAAGAAAGCATGACAAGGGAAAGGAAGTTGTTGTTGGTGAGCTACGAGAGTGCGAGATCGGGGCAGCTGCTGTTGGTGGTGGCGCTCAGGAACGATAGGGTGTCAACGGTGACTGCGGTGGAGGGTTAGGGTTTCAGAGTGGAGGGGATTACGATTAGGGTTTTGAAGTTGAGGGGATTTGAAGTGGGGGGTTGCGGGAGTGATGGAGGGGGGGGGGGGCGCTGATGGTAGGAAGTCGTGGTCGGTTTGGTGGTGGGTCCAGGGATTCGGGATGGTCGGGTGGAGAAGAGGGGATTTCGAAGTGGTCGGCTGGAGAGGGAGCAGCGACGGGGTGGTCGGAGGTGTGAGCGGCGACGGCGGTAAGGGGATTTGGGTGTTGTGGGCTTCGGGAAGAGAAGAAGAATAAGAGAGTGGCGGCTGTGAAGAAGGGGATTTTGGGTTTGGATTTTGGGATTTTGGTGTAGTTTAGGGCTTCTCACAAACCCTAATCTTCTCTCAATTGTCTCACACAAAAAGAGAGATGAAGAGCAAAAACTTAAATCACAATAATTTTAGTCAATATGAAACATTTTTTTTCCCATTAATGTAGAGGCCTATATATAGGCTCAAACTAAATCTCAATACAAATCTTCAAAATATTCAAATGCAGAAAATAAAGGGTGCAAATTGCAAAACTACTACATATGGCAAAAATTGTCAAAAACAAATATGAATGCTGAAATAAAAAATATTTGGCTAATAGAACAGTTATCTTAGACGATGTCTGCGTTGATAGAAGCGCCCAAATCGTCTCGAACTGATGTCCTCATCAACCACAAATTGCTTTCTAGTTGTAAGCATAAAATTTACGGTCGAACCACTGAAGAACACATCTTTTGTTTGTGTGTGTGTGCGCGCGGGTGGGGGGGATACATAAGTAGTGGGTAACTCATAAGACCTTGACCCACCTAATATATTCTTAGTACGGATATGCTGGAGCATGTGTATAGGAGGTTGTCTGTTTGCGAGAATGGATTCCTCGTCCAATTGCGTGCTTTTTGGTTTATTTATTATCACTTATAGATTTATTAGACTGTAACTTTTATTCCCACTCGTGTTTTATTATTTAATCGGTGAATTTCTAAGAGTTTAACGTGCTTAGCCCACCAAATTTTACGATTCTCATTGAAAGCATCTAACAGCTGCAGGAAGAAAACAGAGGAAGTAGGATCCGAACATCATGTTTGCTAAATATCAGACCAGAATTAAATTACTGGGATATTTCATGGTTAATAATTAACTGCTGATGGAATAAGGTCGGCCTGCAGTAATTCGCTGCTCTCGATGAAAAACAGGAAGCTGGGCAGTATCTGGTGCTTTAAAGAAAGCATCCATGATACCAAATTTCTGTAAAGATGTTTGTATATATTTATCATCAATTGATGTTTCCCCCTCATTTCCATTCAGTCATGTTGCCTAACAAACATTGATGAAATGTACAATGTGTACTGAATAATATTGAATAAGCTTATATTCTTCTATCTGACCTTCACCTTCCAATTCTGTAATGTGTGTGGCTACTGCCTTATTCAAAAAAAAAAAAGGAAAAAAAAAGGAAAAAAAAAGGGAAAAAAAGGGGAAAATTTAACGGTTTTGGGCTGATTTTTTGGGGAGAATTACTTCGATTGATTGGTTGATTAAAGATGGGAAGACTAGCGATTGCAGCCAATCATGAACCGCCGGAGCAATCTGAGCTGTCGATTGATGATCCGGACTTCCATGAATTTGAAGAAAGTAAAATGCGGCTTTGGATCTGGCAGTGGGAGTGGATCCGCATCCACTTAAAGGCCATGCTGAGACTATAGAATGAGAGTAAGTTGTGCTAATATGATTTCATTTTGCTTGCTTGGTACAATTAATTTATAGGTAAATACGGTTTACCCTGGTATGGCAATGATTTTTTTCAACTCTTTTAAAAACCTCTCGAACAATATGGTAATCCACAATATTAGTACATAACATGTACTGCTTTTATAAATTCATAAGTTATGTACTGCTTGACACATATTTGTATTGATTTAGCCATGATACACCAACACTACTATCTGGTAAACGTATCGTGCCAGACAGTATCATGTCATGAACACAACGACACTAGTTATTTTAGTCTAGTCTTTCATAATTTTCTTTCTATCAGCGTGTCAGTTTCAGTGCTTCTTAGATAGTTAGATATAGCGTTGAATTGCATAATTTTAGCTGGATGATATCAGTGTTGCGGAAAACTTGACTAATCTCTTCTAACTCTTTAAAAGCCAAAATTGAGCAATTGTGACCTATTGTTATCGCTGTCGAGGATAACTTGAATGTCTTAAAACTCTTGACATCCGCCAAATATTGATTTGAATTCAGTAATATTCTTTGCTCACTAAGATACAACAAGTCACTATGATGGGCCGACTCTGCTCATTAATGCTGCTGATGTTGCTTATTGTCTTTTGGCTATGTATTTGTAAGTTGGGACTAGGTTTTTTTTAGAGTATGCTACCCGTTATGCTGGTTTGATCTCTGCAATGGACTTCCCGTTTGGCACGCTCTTCGATTTAGCGACTCTGCGCCATCTCGTTGCTTACTTCGAAACTTTAGTTACTCTTTTAACTTTGGAAATTAATCCTTCAAAAAAAAAATGGAAATAAAATCGACTAACTCTGAATTTTGATATCGTTGGTTTTTGTTTATGTCGCATTGATGATGATATTTTCCGTTCTTCTAATTTATTTTGAAGCTTTCTTATAATGGGGTATATGATTGTTGGGTTTAAGTCTTGTATACTATGTTTGATATGAAAAGAAGACGGGAGAAGTGAGAAGATAATCGAAGTGAAGATCGAAGACGAAAGTAGTTACTGTGCATGTTGAGTATGAATTGACGGTCGACTACCAGTATGGGCAATCGACCTACATTGGGTTCTGACTTGGATCGAGATTTTGCAGTCAACCGCCTAGGGGGTAGTTGACTGTCTTTGCTCTCGGGTTTGGATACGACTCATTGCAGTCAATTACCACTTTGGGTAGTTGATCGACAGCGCGCACAGTAGCTTGTTGGGCAAGTTTCTAAGTGAATCTGTTTGAGTCCAGTTTCTTCTCCAAATACGATCGTACGGGTTTTATTGTATAATTATCTGTTCAGAAATATTGAACGGCTATTGTATCAAAAATACCATCTAAGGTTTCTCTAGATCTTTTATATATTAATGTAACGGCTCAATAAAGTATAAGCACTGAATAGAAAAAGATAGTATTTCATCTGAGAGGTTGAGAGGATACTACATTGTAAACAACAAGTATTTTCAACGAGACTTTAGAGATAAATATGTTCTTAGTGAGAGTGTTGTATCTCTTGTATCTTTCTCTAGTTGAAATATTATCTCGGTTTTTCTCCATCGGATTAGAGATCACCCAAACCGGTATAAAATTGTGTGCTTGGTTTGATCTACTGTTTGCTTGATGGTTGTTCATGGTAAGTGCATAGTAAACTCAGCATATTCGGAAAGGAATTCCTAACAATATGATGTATCAGTTGGTGAATAATCTGTGATTTAGCCCCTAGTGACTAGTGAAAGTGAAAAGCGGGCAGTCGTGCACAGAATAACAGTTTTGGTTGATCTCTTGCTGTGATCCCTTGTAAAGAAGTTTTAGAAGATTCGGAGATTGTAAGGCTTGCTCGAGTTTTGTTAGGAAAATACAATAAAATGGAGATCGTGATTGACTGATTTCTCTACAAATAAACCTCAAAAACTTGTTCATATAGATAGTAAGTACAGTATACAGGAAGTAATATGAAATGAAATACTATGTGATTCTGCGATTTTTGTATCTCTTTGTTACTCATGAAAGTTGAACAAATCATATCATTGCTCCCTCGTTCCCTCTCTCTTTATTTTTTTTTGGTTGCTTCTTGAAACTATTTGCAGAAAAGACAAAAAAAAACAGTTGTCAAAGTATTTGCGTTTGTGGACTCAATAACTAAACTCGACGTTCCCAACGACGAGTTTAGTTGTTTCATGCTTGCTGTTAGAACACAGCGAGTGCAGTTTTTTTTTTTTTTTTTTTTTTTTTTTTTTTTTTTTTTTTTTTTTTTTTTTTTTTTTTGTGGAACTCGCCGTTGTTTTTTTTTGAGGTAAAAAGTGGAATAATGCCACCCTGTTTCATTAATAAGAAATTAATAAAACAACCCCGGTATACCGGGAGAAATACAAAAGTACAATGCAGAAAATAAAGTACAGTGCAGGAAATAAAACATAAACCCCAACAAAATCCTGGGGGGTGGGTCTAATCCTCCATGCATCAAACAACCAAAAGTACAGTAGGCCAAATACAAACTAGCAGAGACAGCAGCTATTGAGACTCTGATGAGTATGGATGGCGCCGACCCCTCAGTCCAGTGTCGGCCCAAACTCTACCTCATCATCAAAATCCTCCACCTGGAAGACTCTGGCAATCTTCCCTCTCGCTCCTGTAGCGGCAGCTGTAGCCCAAAAAGAAATAAGATGCATGATATGAGTAAGGTTACCAGAAATACTATTACATGAAGCACGAAAATAAAAATTATTTCTGTTTAGCCATAACACCCATGTAGTTGCTGCAATGGCAATGTACCACGCATCCTTCATTTCGTGGCGAATCGAGGCGAATTTGGAGCCAATCCACAAATCCTCATATTCGCTGGGGTAGTCACTTGTTCCTAGGACTTTTAAAACCTCTACCATAGTCGCCTTACTCCTTGGGCAGTGAATAAAAAGGTGATTCAAAGTCTCCGTATGTATGTTGCAGAACCCACAGTCAGTCGCAATATGGATTTTTTTTTGGCCAGGTTCTCTCTTGTGAGGATTGCATTATTGAGCACTAGCCAGAGGAAGACTCTGACTTTCAGTAATGTGTTCGCCTTCCATAACACCTGTGCCCAGCTGGGTCTGCATCCCCGAAAGTGAATTCGATGGTACAGGGATCTGACCGTGAAAGCTCTCTTAGTCTCGAGTCCCCATCGCATCTGGTCTGGGCCTTGGGCGCACATCGTTCCGGTCCGTGTGATGTGTGTTTCAATTCAAGCAGTTGTTGATGTAATCCTGGGGTAAGATTTTCTCGGAACGACGGCTTCCAATTTTCCCTCTTCCAAGTCTCGGCCACAGAGATATTGGGTCGATTCGTTTTGACATACAGCTCTGGGAAAGTTTCCTTCAATGTATGAGCACCACACCACTTTGTTGGAATTAGTTTTTGCAGTTTTCCGGGCCGGATTCCGGCGAGCTCCGGCCACCGGCGGCGCCGGAAAATGAGTGGATTGCGATCCTCTCGTCGAGTACTATTCCGTAGTATACTCACTTGCCAAAAACCAATTCCGTATGAATGAGAAATGTTGATCCAAAGTTGGGTACTTGAAAGGTACCAACTTAACAAATGGATAGTCCCATATCGGAAATTGGGAAAGATTTTTACTAGTATATATACTAGAAAACTGGACTAGAGGGCGTGGCCCGGGGGTTACCACTAACGTGTAGTGGAGAGAGGACTTAGCCAAAATGACAAACACACACGCGCGCGCGCCCGGCCCGGCCCCGGCCCCGGCCCCGGTTCGGCTCGGTTCGGTCTGGTCTGGTCTGGTCTAAATTTTTTTTATTTCACTTTTTTTGCCCAGACAGCCTCTTTCCCTACTGAACTGAAAAGACTTTTCAGATTCAGTAACTGAGGCCATTACTCTGTAACAGCAGAGTAATGGCTCACCAGTTACTAAACTGAAGAGTCCCCATTACTCTGCTGTTACAGAGTAATGGCTGCTGAACAGTCTCCAGTCCATCTCTTATCTATATATCCTGACCCAGACATCAACTGATATACAGTTACAGAAAATTTTTCCACTTGAGTCTTCCTCTTCTTCTTCCTCTGCTCTGAGTCAGTGTCTGTCAACTGAGAGTACACACAGACAGCAGTTTGTTGTCTCTGAAGGAAGGGTGCTGCATTCTTCAGAGAAGGTATAGTTGTATCCTGGGAAGCGATTTGCCGGTAACCGTCGCACTACTGGGCAAATTCTGCTTTAAGGACAGAGATTCTTAAAAATCTCGACTCTGTACAAGTTTATTTCCTTACTGTTTTCCTTTCTGTATTTGAAGTCTTCACAACTTTGTTGGAAATTAGTATTATTTTATATTCAGGTTCTAACAATCTTAAAGCAGAATTTTCCCTCACAGATTCTAACAATTTTTGTGAAGTTTGTTTACAGGTTCTGTTCGGAAAAATAACTAATAGTTTCCGTTTCAACCAATTTCAGAGAAGAGAACAAAATCAAAACATGGAAAACACACAAACTGAAGTTGCTGCTGGGCTTATCAGTACCCAAACTCCGGTGACCCAGAATGTGACTGCACAATCGGTTGCGGCACATTCGGTCGTTCTGCCCACGCACATAAGCGTGGGAGAAAAACCGGAGAAGTTCAATGGAACTGGGTTCAAAAAGTGGCAGGGGAAGATGCAGTTCTACCTGACCACATTGAAGCTGGACAGATTCCTCAATGAATCTGCCCCGATGCTGGCGCCAATGGAAGCACACTCTGTTGCTGCAGTTGACGCGTGGACTCAGGGCGACTACCTTTGCAGTACCCCACTTTTATTTCAAAGCTATGGGAATCATTAAAAGCCAAGCTTATCCTAACTATTTGCAGGCAGCACTTGTTTTATCATCCTAAGAATGGGTATGAGATGTTAATCTCTAAGTGCTTTCGTTGATTCAACAAGATTTAGTTGTCCCTTTGAACCTAGATCTTGGGATCTCCAATTTCTAGGTAGGGTTTCCATCAAGTATCCTCTTTCGTCATAGGCTTTAAACTCATTCCTCTTGATGATCTCACAACCTGCTCTCGCGACAGACCTTTAGTAAATGGATCCGCTAGGTTGTCAGCCGATTTTATATATTCTATAGAGATTACTCCATTTGAGAGCAGTTGTCTAATGGTTTTGTGTCGCCTTCTGATATGACGAGACTTACCATTATACATGCAACTCAGTGCCCGTGCTATAGCCGATTGGCTGTCACAGTGTACACATAAGGCAGGCACTGGTTTTTCTCACATAGGGATATCCTCTAAAAAGTTGCGAAGCCATTCTGCTTCTTCTGCCGCTTTGTCTAAAGCAATGAATTCAGATTCCATGGTGGATCTGGCCAATAGCGTTTGTTTAGAGGATTTCCATGACACAGCTGCACCACCAAGTGTAAAGACATATCCACTTGTGGATTTTGAGTTTTTGGAGTCCGATATCCAGTTGGCATCACTGTAGCCTTCCAGTACTGCTGGATATCTGGTGTAATGCAGCGCATAACTATGAGTATGTCGCAAGTAGTTCAATACTCTAGTTATTCCTTTCCAGTGACTTCGTCCTGGATTACTCGTGTATCGGCTCAGTACGTTTACCGAATGTGCTAGGTCCGGTCTTGTACAATTTGTTAGGTACATCAGACTACCAATTACACGTGCATATTCCAGTTGTGATATGCTTTCGCCTGTATTTTTGAACAGGTGAAGACTTGGATCGACGGGACTTTTTGCTGTCCCATTGGAATAATTCTTGAATCTTTCAAGTACTTTCTCAGCATAATGAGCTTGAGACAAAGTAATTCCCTCAGATGTCCTGGAGACTTTGATTCCTAGTATGACATCTGCAACTCCCAAGTCTTTCATGTCAAACTTGCCACTAAGCATGCTCTTAGTTTGTTTGATAATGTCGTTATTGCTTCCAATAATGAGCATGTCGTCTACGTATAGACAGACCAGAATGTATCCGTTTGGAGTATCTTTGATGTAGATACATTTATCACATTCATTTATTTTGAAACCATTTGACATCATAACATTGTCAAATTTTGCATGCCATTGCTTTGGAGCTTGTTTCAGGCCGTACAGTGATTTTACAAGCCTGCACACTTTATTTTCCTGTCCAGGAACTACGTAACCCTCAGGTTGTTTCATGTATATTTCTTCTTCTAAGTCCCCATTTAGAAATGCAGTTTTAACATCCATTTGATGTATTTCCAGGTTACGTAGAGCTGCAATAGCTATCAACATTCTTATGGATGTTATTCTTGTAACTGGGGAATATGTATCGAAGAAATCTAGGCCCTCTTTTTGCCTAAATCCTTGTACCACAAGTCTAGCCTTATGCTTCTCTATTGAACCATCTGGTTTCAATTTTTGTTTGAAAATCCATTTGCATCCTAGAGCTTTACATCCAGAAGGCAAATCGACTAACTCCCATGTATGATTTTGCATAATGGAGTCTATTTTACTTTTGATTGCTTCCTTCCACATAGGAGCATCAGGCATAGACATGGCTTCCTTGAACGTTCTGGGCTCATTTTCTAACAGAAAAGCCGTCACAAAGTCAGGACCAAATGATTTTGATGTTCTAGCCCGTTTACTTCGTCTAGGCTCATCGGTATCCTGTTCTGGTTCGTCAACTGAAGTGCTTGCATTCCCTTGTTCACGTGTACGTTTAGGGTACGTAGTATCCTTGCACGGAAACACGTGTTCAAAGAATGAAGCATTTCTTGATTCCATTATTGTATTTACATGGATATCCGGTATATCCGATTTGTATACCAAGAACCGATATGCACTACTGTTGTGTGCATAGCCTATGAATATGCAATCAATCGTCTTAGGTCCGATGGTGACCTGTTTCGGGTTAGGTACTGCCACTTTTGCTAGACACCCCCACACTTTGAGGTATTTATACGAAGGTAAGTTACCTTTCCATAATTCATATGGTGTCTTGCCGGTTTTCTTGTGAGGTATTTTGTTGAGAATGTAGTTGGCAGTCAGCAACGCTTCCCCCCACATGTTTTGGGGTAAGCCAGAATTCAACAACAAGGCATTCATCATCTCCTTTAGAGTTCGGTTTTTGCGCTCGGCAGTACCGTTTGATTCGGGTGAGTAGGGAGCAGTTGTCTGATGAACTATTCCATGTTCCGAGCAGAACATGTTAAATGGTGCATCATATTCTCCGCCTCTATCACTTCTAACGATTTTAATCGTTTTGCCAAGTTGATTCTCAACCTCAAGTTTATATTCTTTGAATTTATCCAAAGCCTCATTTTTGCTATGTAATAAATATACATAACAGAATTTTGTGCAATCGTCTATGAAAGTCACAAAGTACTTTTTGCCACCTCTGGTCTGCACGTATTTTAAGTCACACAGATCTGTGTGAATAAGACCTAGAGTTTCTGTGTTTCTTTCTACAGAGCGTGATGGAGTTTTAGTGAGTTTGGCCTCCGTGCAAACTTCACATTTTTCTGAGTTATCTACCTTAAACTTTGGTAGCAGATTCATGTTAACTAATCTACGCATAGAATTTACATTAACATGGCCTAGTCTTTCATGCCAAACAGAAGAAGACTCAACAACATAGGCAATAGGAGTTATTTCATTAACTTTGGGAACAGCAGGAACAATAGTTTTTGGGATGACTGTCATTACATTAAACTTGAACAGTCCATCCTTTACATATCCTTTCCCCAAGTACACCCCATTCTTGGACAGTACAAAATTATCAGAAACAAGTACAACTTTGAACCCATTCTTATTTAGCAAAGAACCTGATATCAAGTTCTTTCTAATGTCTGGGACATGCAGCACATTTGTGAGTGTTAGCTCTTTGCCTGAAGTCATCTTCAGCACTATCTTCCCTGTTCCTTCAATCTTGGAGGTGGAAGAGTTTCCCATGAACAGATGTTCATCTTTGTTGCACTTCTGGTAGGAGGTGAACATTTCCTTGTCCGAGCAGATATGCTTGGTGGCCCCAGTATCGTACCACCATTCACGAGGATTGCTCCCCACAAGATTTACCTCTGAAACAACAGCACAGAGGTCCAGGTCAGAGAGACCAGTGGACAAGTTCTCAGCTATGTGTACATGGGATTTTTCATTTCCTTTTACATGTCCTGTTTTTGAATAATTACTGTCCTTACTGCGGCACTCTGAAATTTTGTGCCCCAGTTTACCACACTTGTGGCATTTCCCTACAAACCTCTTTGCAAGTGGCTTTTTGCTTGAGGTCTGTGGCTGAAACTTCCTCTTCTTGCCCTTCTGTTCATGCTCCACCACATTGGCCTTTTCTATGGATTGATTTCCATAGGACCTCTCAGCCTTGCGATTCTCTTCTTCGATTCGCAACCTGATAATTAGGTCTTCAAGAGACATCTCCTTTCGTTTGTGTTTGAGATAGTTCTTGAAATCTTTCCACCCAGGTGGAAGTTTTTCAATGAACGCTGCAACCTGGAATGGTTCGCACAGCGTCATGTTTTCTGCAGCAATGTCATGAATTCCCACAATCTAGGCCCTCTTTTTGCCTAAATCCTTGTAACAGCAGAGTGAGTGTGAAATGGGGCCGTTTCTAGGAGAATGAAGAGAGGCTACATTCTCCAAGTTCACTCATGATTAACCAGGGATGTTCAAGGCCAAAATGAACACAACAAGAGAACTTGGTTCTGTGAGGAGATGAAACTGTGTGATAGTTATTGACTAGGTTCACATGAACGTCCGGGTAGTTCAAGACATCATGATCACTACCTGGTCAAGTGAATCCGATAGCTAATTACTAAGGGTGGTTCAAAGTTGAAAAATTACTACCATTCCTGATGCAGTGATTTTCCAATTGTACTCTCAGAGTCTTTCTGTCATGTTTTTTGTTTTTCTGTCGTGTCTGGATTACATGGTCTGGTAATTTCCATTCATGTGGGGGATTGTTGGAATTAGTTTTTGCAGTTTTCCGGGCCGGATTCCGGCGAGCTCCGGCCACCGGCGGCGCCGGAAAATGAGTGGATTGCGATCCTCTCGTCGAGTACTATTCCGTAGTATACTCACTTGCCAAAAACCAATTCCGTATGAATGAGAAATGTTGATCCAAAGTTGGGTACTTGAAAGGTACCAACTTAACAAATGGATAGTCCCATATCGGAAATTGGAAAAGATTTTTACTAGTATATATACTAGAAAACTGGACTAGAGGGCGTGGCCCGGGGGTTACCACTAACGTGTAGTGGAGAGAGGACTTAGCCAAAATGACAAACACACACGCGCGCACGCGCCCGGCCCGGCCCGGCCCGGCCCCGGCCCCGGCCCCGGCCCCGGTTCGGTTCGGTTCGGTTCGGTCTGGCTTAAATTTTTTTTATTTTACTTTTTTGCCCAGACAGCCTCTTCCCCTACTGAACTGAAAAGACTTTTCAGATTCAGTAACTGAGGCCATTACTCTGTAACAGCAGAGTAATGGCTCACCAGTTACTAAACTGAAGAGTCCCCATTACTCTGCTGTTACAGAGTAATGGCTGCTGAACAGTCTCCAGTCCATCTCTTATCTATATATCCTGACCCAGACATCAACTGATATACAGTTACAGAAAATTTTTCCACTTGAGTCTTCCTCTTCTTCTTCCTCTGCTCTGAGTCAGTGTCTGTCAACTGAGAGTACACACAGACAGCAGTTCGTTGTCTCTGAAGCAAGGGTGCTGCATTCTTCAGAGAAGGTACAGTTGTATCCTGGAAAGCGATTTGCCAGTAACCGTCGCACTACGGGGCAAATTCTGCTTTAAGGACAGAGATTCTTAAAAATCTCGACTCTGTACAAGTTTATTTCCTTACTGTTTTCCTTTCTGTATTTGAAGTCTTCACAACTTTGTTGGAAATTAGTATTATTTTATATTCAGGTTCTAACACACTTATCCCACCAAAATCTGGTGGACCGTCCATTATCGATAGTCGACGTAACTGCTGAATTGAACGGTCCGCTTGCTTTGGTAATTCCTTTCCAGAATCGCGAGACCTTAGCCCCTACTCGAAAGCCTAGGCTTCTTGTACCTTTTCCCCGAAGGTATGGTTGAATGAAATCCTGCCATCCTTCCCCACCGTGGTGAAAAACCTTCCACCACCATTTTCTCAAAAGGGCAAGGTTCATATCTCTAAGGTCGATGATGCCTAGCCCTCCATGCTTCTTCTTCATGCAAGCAATACTCCATTTGATTAAGTGAAACTCGCCGTTGTTGCGAGTCTAGTTATTTCATATTCGCCATTGGAACATGGCGAGTATAGTTTTTTTTTTTAGAAACTCGTCGTTGCAGCGAGTTTAGTTGTTTCATACCCGTCGTTGGAAAATGGTGAGTGTACATTTTTTTTAGAAACTCGCTGTTTCCAGCGACGAGTTTAGTTCAAAATTTTCAAAGATGACTCCCTGTTCCCAACTGCGACGACATTTATACTAGAGTCGCTATTGGAAACGGTGAGTTTAGTTCAAAATTTTCAATGAAGACTCGCCATTTCCAACTGCGATGACATTTACACTAGACTCATTGTTGGGAATGGCGACTTTAGTTCAAAAAAAAAATCTATGGAGATTTTTTTCGAAAATTATAGTCCAACAGAATATTTCACACTCTGTGAAATTTTTAATATCCTCGCTGTTTCCAACCGCGAGTCTAGTATAAATATCCTCGCCAGTGAAAACGGCAAGTCTTCATTGATTTTTTTTTAACTGAACTCGCTGTTGGGAACGGTAAGTTTTTTTTTTTAAAAAAACTGCATTCAACTCGCCGTGTCCAACGGCGATCATGAAACAACTAAACTCGCCGTTGGGAACGGCGAATATAGTTGTTGAGTTCACGAGCGCAAATACTTTGATAACTGTCATCTTTCTGTAAATAGTTTCAAAAAGTGGCATTTTATCTCTCCCGGAAAAATTCCAACCCCCCCCCCCCCCCTCTCTCACTCTCTCTCTCTCTCTGGAATCAAATATTTGTAAGGATTGTTGCATCATATTCGAAGAACGGTTAAAAAGACTAAAGGGATGACAGTGTGATTAACGACGCCTGGATTTGTTCACTTTCATGAGTAACAAAGAAATTATTATTATTATTATTATTATTATTATTATTATTATTATTATTATTATTATTATATATCTTAAGCAAATAGGCTTACCCCTCTCTCCTTTCTCCATTTTAAAATAGAGAAAGGAGAGCAAAAGTAGGGATTCTCATATATGTTAACATGTGCAATACATGTATTTTTTATTAACAAAAGAAAAAAAAAGAAAAAAAAACACAAATTGCTGCCTCTTCCTTTCCCAAATCCCCCCAACCGTACTAACTCTTCCCCTCCCAAATCTCTCCGAGATCCGCTCTGTCGCAGCCCGCCGGTAACCTCCCCGTCGCCGTCCGCCGCTTGCCACCCACGCAGCCTCCCCCGTATTAGTACAAACCCTGTCGTCGTCCGCCGCTCGCCACCCACGCAGCCTCCCCCGTATTAGTACAAACCCTAATCTTCCTCATATAAATTCCTCTCCATCTCCTTTCTCTCCTTCCTCTCTCTCACCGCCACCTCCTTCCCCAAATCCCAGTCTCTCTCCGTTTCCCATAGCTCTTCGACATTACTCGAAGAGCTACCCCCGAACCCTAATCCTCAACCATGGTGAACCAACTCAGTAAGAAGCGCAAGGCAAGTATTTCCTCCATCCAAACCCTAATCCTAACCCCAATCCCTCCAAGCGCAAGGCAACTCATATTCTTTTTGTTGATTTTTTAGTTCGTCGCTAATGGTGTGTTCTTTGCCGAACTGAATGAGGTTCTGACATGTGTGCTTGCCGAAGAAGGCTACTCCAGCGTCGAGGTTAGGGTGACTTTGATGAGGACCGAGATCATCATCCGCTCTACTAGGACCGATAACATTCTTGGTAAAATAAAGATCAAAACTTGCTTTGATATTCGAGTGCATAATGTTTGATGTGATTGATTGATTTTTTTTGGTGGATGAAGGTGATAAGGGGAGGAGGCTGACCTCGGTGGTTCAGATGAGATTTAACTTTCTAGAGAACAACGTGAAGCTTTATGCGGAGAAGGTGAATAACAGGCAGTTGTGTGCAATTGCTTACGTTGAGTCGCTGCGGTACAAGCTTCTTGTTGGGCTTGCTGTTCGAAGGTAATCTGCATGTTTTATGTTGACAGAAATTTTTGCTGAATGAAACATGTTTAGTAGCCAATTTATGATAGTAATTATTGGATGCAAGTGTGATAATATAGTATAGAGTTTTAAATATAAATGCAGTACTTTCCATTTGTAGAACTTTAGTTTAAATGTAGTTATTTTATAACAATCCTTATTCCGTTGTTTACGAATTAACATATCTTTTCTATGAATGCAGAATATTGGATTAGTAGAAGTAAAGACATGGTATGGTTGTATATCTTGAAAACAGCAGTGTGAGTCGTTATGATGTTGATAATAGTTCATAGCTAAAATATTATATTATTGCTGTTAGCAGAAGTATTTGTGTGATCTATAACTGTGTTTTCCTATGTATTGTGTTTATCCGTAGATGGAACTATTTAGGAATTTAGATAGTTAAACGGACAGGAATTATACTATATATTATACTATATATCATGTAAGCATATGCTTTACATTATCAAGTTGAGCATACAATTAGTGTGTTTATTCAAACTTTGAAGCATTTCATTGTTTTTTAAAAAATAAACTACCTTAATAGAATACAAATTAGCATTAGGTGAATTGGGGAAATTATGTGTATGAATACAAATTAGCATTAGGTGAATTGAGGAAAATTTACAGAAAACAAACTAAGTAGAGCCCGAGAAGTTTCCACCAACTCATTCCAAGTACCAGCTGGAATGAAATATTTAGTGAGGCTGTCATAAACCTCATCCTGAATACATCATGCAGTTTTAGATAGCCCGCTACAAAAATAAGAAAAAGAAAGGGTTATCAGATTATGAAGGAAATTTATATTATAAAACAGATAAAGAAATAAAGCCTATTTGAATGTTGAATGTGTCTTTTTGGTCCAAAAACAATGCAAGCTTCACAGCTCAATATATTCCTTTAAAGTTGGTACTTATTGATTATGATAAGAATCGCTTACCAAATTGGTGATAGTATTACTTCCAAATCAGTCTACACCTACGTTTTAGATACATTACAAAATCCTACTTTTGTAATGAAAATAAGTGAATTCTATAAAAAGTTAATCTCAACTTAATCACGAAGCCCCTATTGAAAATGTATTGTAAACTACTGATTAAAAAAGAAACTACATAAATTACCACCAAAATATACAACAGCTTGACCACTGCTATAATTAGTTAGAGCAAACTTAATACTACCAGTTTACTGGGGACGCGTGCTACTAAGAGCGTGGCAACAAATGCAGAGTACAAGGCTGCAACATGTGCAGTCTGACTAGCAAACATAAAGTGGATGAGGAAGTACGATGCATGAAGAACGCAGAATGCTGCTGTTGACATGAGCGAAAAAGAATGGAGGAATTTTGCTGTTAGTTCTACATGTTTAGATCTTTGTGGATGAAATTTCTGTTCACATATGTATACTTGCTTTTGGTATTGTTATTATATAGCTCCATCTTATTTGCAAGGAGACAAGATACTGAATGTTGTATCAGTAATGAGGTTTGATCTCATAGTTTTCAACATTAGTTTATGTGGATATTAGGGTTCTTTATTCTCTAGGTCTTTTATATACATTATTCTATATATTCCTATGTTTGTTGACCTGAAGGGATTCTTTAATGTCTAAGTCCAGAGGAATACAAATCGAGATCTTCCAAACTATCCAATGCTATTGATATTACGACAACAACATTCTGGAGTTTGTAAAATGTGATGTGGACCTTCAATGCCCTCTCCTGCACAAGTATCTCGATCCGACACGCATTCTTTGTTTATTTTTGTTTATGAAAATAAATATTATGGGTATATAGATCAGATTGTTGTTTACATATTTTTCTTGGAAAACCTTCACATTTATTGAAATTTAAGGAGTATACCTTACATTGTGATCATCAACATGGCTAGTTGCAGGGAAAACATATGCAGTTTAGAGAGGGAGTGACAAGGAATATAAATCGAACCCTTAGTACTATTGTACTCAACTCTGCAATTGTTGAAGGTAGCCTTTTATTTTCTTCCAGTAAATAGTAAGAATATCTAACTCCTTGATATGGCTAAAAAATAGGATTAAATCGGGACCGTTCACATCGGACTCGAATCTTAAAGCTCAGGGGTAAAACGGTAATTTCACATGCAAATGGGTCCGAAGCGGGTACTGGGTCTCCTTCTCACAGATCCAATAACCCGCAAACGGATCCACCTCAGCTGGGTACGGGTTTCAACCCGCTACCAACCCGATCCGACAAGATACAATCAAGGTCCCTGATTAGATCTAAATCAACGGCCATGATTCACAGCTATCTTTTCACTGGGGATTAGGGATTAAATTCCTTAACTGATTATAGGGGATATACCTTATCAGATTACATGCCTTATCTGACTACGGGGAATATTCCTTATCTAATCACGGGGATTACATTCCTAAAACCAGTCCCTAAGACGCCTATAAATACCCCTCACCCATCTCCATTAAGAGGTAATCAATCTTTCTCTAGTTAAACGCTCTTTCATAGTCTATCAGATTACTGACTTGAGCGTCGGAGGGTGCGTCGCCGGGATCAACCCCGGTGTCTCGCACTTCCTTGCAGGTGAACGGCGGGAGTCAACGGTCAAGCTCCGGCGGAACAGGTTAGGTGTTTGCTATTCAGGTTTTCCACGAACTCACAAATACTGTCTGTTTGCCCCCACACCGAATTTAGCTGCAACAGATTGGCGCCGTCTGTGGGAACCATACGAATAGCAGCCCCTCCTCTTTCCGTCGACTAGATCTTCTCCAGCCATGCCTCCGAGAAAAGCCAAATCTAGGGGGTCCAACCGTGGGCCCAATCCCGCCGATCAGCAGGAGCCAGTCCCTGACCAACCCGTTCTGCAGCAGGAACGACCTCCGCTTCAGACGAACGACCCCCTTCAGCAAGATCAGCCCCTTCAGAATCAGCAACCCCCCAAGGGTCCGACCGAACCTCAGAATGCTGGTGCGGGGGGCTCCCGCGGAAAGCAACCTCTCCACCAAGACCGCATCTCCATACACAATGCCTCTACGGATTCCATGGCATCACACAATCCTCAGAGTCGGCAGAAGAAGGACGTGGATCTTCGTCACCGTCTGGACGAAAAACGGGCCCGAGAGGGAACCTCCCGCCACTATCGTCCGGGTGAACGATCTCCCCGTCACCGGGATTACAGAAGGTCACCTCACCGTAGGGGGCGAAGGGAATCCCCCGAGCATCGCAGAAGAAGGCCACGCTCCCCCGTGGGTCGGCAGCAGCCTAAGAACGAGGAGGCACCAATCACCCGTGCCGAGTTCCAGCAGTTCCAAGCGACCATCCTACAAGCTCTCACCAACGCACCCAAGGCTCCATCCCCTCCCCCGGTCCGAAGCCCTCGCCGACGGTTCCCCTCTCCTCGTCCTGCTCCTACTAACTCCCGGCGTACCCCAAGTCCTCGTCGCTCCCGAAGCTACCATCGCCGCAGTCCTCGTTCTCCTTCGTATGAAGATGAGTCTCGAGGCTCGGCAGATCACCGTCGGAGGGATGACGCCATGTACCGCCGTCTTCATGAAGTAGAAAGGTGCCTGGGTCGGATAAACCGAGAATAGGAGCTTAGGGGGAGGACCTTACGTCCTAGCCAACCCCCTTTCTCCCGAACCATAGTGGATGCACCTGTCCCGTTCGGCTTCAAACCTCCCCAATTTGAGACTTACACCGGGGAGACCGATCCAGTTGATCACATCGAAAGCTTTAAGACTTTGATGCTCCTCCATCAAGCTTCTGATGCCCTCCTCTGCAAAACCTTCCCCGCGACACTGAAGGGCCCAGCTCGAGAGTGGTACTCCCGCCTCGCACCGTCTTCCATATTCTCCTTCGAGCAGTTCGAGACACTCTTCATCACCCACTTCGTGAGTAGCAGGCACACGGAGAAGACCAGCATTTCACTCCTCCAGCTTAGGCAAGAGAAAGGTGAGAAGTTAAGAGACTATGTGAAGAGGTTCACAGCTGAAGCCAGGACTATAGCCTCCCTCGACCAATCCGTCGCAACAGCCGCCTTCCAATCCAACGTCTTCAATTCCAGCCTCCGCTCCTCTCTTGCTAAGAAGCCTCCACAGAACTTTGCCGACCTCCTTCTCAGGTGTGACAAGTACATTCGTGCCGAAGAGGCCGCCTACCCTCCAAGCTTCGGAGGGTCTGCCTCAGGGGCGAAACGAAAGCTGACCGAAGAAGATGAGGGCTCCCAAAAATCCCAGAAGGACAGCAATGGACAGCGTCGCCCGACTCCTCGGTTTGAGAAGTTCACCCCCCTCATTGCCAACATATCAGAAGTCCTTATGGAGGTGGACAACGAAGGGCTACTCCGCGCTCCCCCGAGAATGAATACACCTGGCAAGAAGAGGAATAAGGATAAGTGGTGCCGCTTTCACAGGGACCACGGCCACGACACGGATGATTGTCGGGCTCTCAAGGAGGAGATCGAAGAACTCATACAGCGGGGGCACCTGATCCAGTTCGTCCAAAAAGAGGGGGCCGAGCCCCTCACCTGATCACCACCTCTTCCAAACGAACAGATAGGCCCGCCGAGCTTCAAGACTCAGCTCCTCCCAAGAGGTCCTCACCTTATTGTAGAAGTAGGATTTTGATTTTCAATAAGGCCGATGCTTGTAACTCGGCCAACAGCATGTAATAATGGCTCGCCCTATTGGAGCAGCCACTTAGTTTATTTCAATAAAACTTATCTTTTCATTGAAAATTATTGCTCTTGCTCCTCTATCTCTCTGGGTTCGGAGTCCAGCTTCTTCTACATGGCTCCTCCCGCAACTCACTAAACTCTAACGATGGCTCCGGAGTCCAACACTTGGTTCGATTCTGCTTCGAATAACTCGCTCTTAAGCGGGTTAGAAGTGGTTCGCCATTCGGAATTGCTCCCACAGCCGTTGAATAACCTCACAATGGTTCGGAGTCCAGCACTCGGCTCGACTCTTCTTCCCCGGCTCGTCCTCAGACGAGCCAGGAGTAGATCGCCGTTCGAAATTGCTCCTGCAGCCGTTGAATGGATCGGAGTCCAACACTTGGCTCGATTCTACTTCGCAAGTTCGCTCCTGAGCGGACTAGAAGTAGCTCGCCATTCGAAACTGCTCCTGCATCCCTCAAACAACCTCACAATGGTTCGGAGTCCAGCACTCGGCTCGACTCTTCTTCCCCGGCTCGTCCTCAGACGAGCCAGGAGTAGATCGCCGTTCGAAATTGCTCCTGCAGCCGTTGAATGGATCGGAGTCCAACACTTGGCTCGATTCTACTTCGCAAGTTCGCTCCTGAGCGGACTAGAAGTAGCTCGCCATTCGAAACTGCTCCTGCGTCCCTCAAACAACCTCACAATGGTTCGGAGTCCAGCACTCGGCTCGACTCTTCTTCCCCGGCTCGTCCTCAGACGAGCCAGGAGTAGATCGCCGTTCGAAATTGCTCCTGCAGCCGTTGAATGGATCGGAGTCCAACACTTGGCTCGATTCTACTTCGCAAGTTCGCTCCTGAGCGGACTAGAAGTAGCTCGCCATTCGAAACTGCTCCTGCATCCCTCAAACTAACCTCACGATGGTCGGGGTCCTATGGCTCGACTTTACTTCACCGGCTCATCCTTAAACGGGCCGGAGGAAGATAGCCATTCCGAACTGCCCCCACGACCATCCGAGCTGAGTTACCCATCTACCGAGAAGCAAAGTGGCGGAAAATGTGCCCCAAATTCCGTGCTCGGATCTGCCGAACAAGATGCGTCTACCGAGCAGCTAAGCAGATGAAGAGCACGAAGAAAAAGAGGCTAACGGGTCAGGGTCGGATCCAAAACCCTCGGTCCGACCCATACCCTTCTTAGCTCCTTCATTTTTCTCCTTCTTCAGTCTTCCCGCCAAAGGTACCCAACACTTCTGCTCTTCTTCACTGTGCGAAGGAACGAAGTAGGGGAGAGAACCCGAATGCCTCTCCTCCCCTTCCTCTTTCTTCTCAAGGCCAAGCTCTTCACTCCGCTCGCCTCCAAAGCGGAGCTCTTCCCAACGAGTTCGGAGCTCACAACCCTTCCCTGGAGTTGCTCCTTGCACTCACTTCAGAGAATGGGTCTTCCCAGCACCTCTTCTCCTAGGAGCGGAGCTCCTCTTCAAAAATCTCCAAAACCAAACAGAATAGAGACAACTTCAGAGCTCCTCACCTCTCCCATATGCTGACCCATCCTTCCGAGCCGAGGAGCAGAGCTTCATCGACCTATCCCCTTCATCAACTCAATAAGCTTCTCCTCACGCTCGAGCTACCGAACAGCTCAACCGAGTCTTCAAGGAACACTTCCTTCAAAACAGACAACTCAGCACCTCGGCCAACAGTACTGACCCTCCGAGCCGAGGTGCCCGGGTACCGACCCTCGTATATGGCAAAAAATCGTCCCGAGGCGATCTCACCGTTAGATCATCTCCAAATTCGCACTCAAGCGTGATGGACGGATCAGATCGCGCCATGTCACCACAAAACGACAAGATAACGTTTTCTCGAAACTCGTGCCTCTTGTCTCGTGATTCGCGCCACGATCGTGATCAACCGTCCAGATTGAGCCACGTAGCTCGGATCTCAAATCCGAGCTACCGAACTACCGAACCGCTAAGCGGCAAAAAATCTCCTCATAATCCGTGCTCGGATTGGCCGAACAAGAAGCAGATCCGACGAGCTCGGATTTTCCGAACAAGGAAGGAGAGAGAGAGAGAGGAAAAAAAAAAAAAAAAAAAAAAAAGCTCACGGGGCCGGGTTCGGACCCATCAAGGGGATCCGACCCGAACCCCAATCCAGCTCCTTCTCCAATCTCCCGCCAAAACCAAACAAAGAACATCTTCAAGCTCCGAGCATCACCTCCATGGCCGAGCTCCACCTCCGACACCTCGCCATCACCCCATGCTGCTAACGTCGAGCCCTTCCATTGACACCGAAACATCATCTTCTTCAAAGCCTCGCTGCCGAACTCCAAAGCATCGAGCTCCCCCTCGAGCGAGGCTCCGAACCCAAACCGCTCGCCAACCATTGTCTCCCCGTAGTGCTGCTCATTTACCGAGCTCGACCTCGTCTTTGCTCGCCGCGCTCGACCTCACCCTCGTTCGACGAGCTCACCGTCTTCAACTGCCGAGCTCTCACCTCCAAGCTCCAACTCCAAGTGCCGAGCTCTCCGCCGCTCCGAGCTCCATCACCGAGCCCACAACTCCGCGGCAAACGAGCTCCTCTTCATCAAAAGTTTGCTGCCGAACTCACCTCCGTCGAAGCGCCTCCCCACTTCGCCGAGCTCCTCTACCATGCCGAGCTCACCATCGGAGCTCCCCACGACAGCCGAAGTCCCCTTCGTCGAGCCCACTCGCGGTCGCCATCAACCTCCTCTCGTCGAACCCATCGTCGAGCTCCGCTCATTGAGCTCTTCTCCTCGCCGAAGCTCGAGCTCCTCCTCGACTGCAAAGCGCACCGACGTCGAGCCCTTCAATGAGCGCCGACGTCGAGCTTCCCTCCACGAGCTCCGCGAGCTTTACTCTTCACAGACATCGAAGAAGAAGAAGGGGCGAGAGCACGCGAAGGAGAAGAAAGAAGAGAAGCAGCGGAGAAAGAAAGAAAGAAAGAAAGAAAGAAAGAAAAAAAAAAAAAAAAAATTGCCACGTGGCGGTCCACGTGGCGACATCTCACCGAGCCGGGGTGACTTCGCCGAAGCGCCGAAGTGCCGAACTCGTAATTGGAGAAAAAAAGAGGCCGGGCCACACGATCCGTCCGATCGTTCCAAAATTCGTGTCGCGACACGATCGACGCTCAGGAACGCGCCACGTGTCCCGATCGTGATCTGCCTCACGATGCGCGCTGATCTGATCATGATGGACGGCCAGAAACGCGCCACGTGTCCAGATCGCGATCTGCCTCACGATGCGTGCTCATCTGGTCATGATGGACGGCCAGAAATCTGCCACGTGTCCAGGTAATATTTAAATTACTTATTTATTTATTTAATTGTTTTTTTATTTAAAAAATCCGAAAAAAATATTTAAAAATCGAAAAAATTAATTAAAAATTCTAAAAATAATTATTAATTCAGAAAAAATTATTTTTAAATTCTGAAAAAGTAATTATTAAATTAGAATAATTAATTAATATTTTAGATAATTAATTATTTAATTCGAAAATGAATAAAAAATTCAAAAAAATGAGAAAAAATTCAGAAAAATCTGGAAAAATCACCAAAAATCCAGAAAATTCTGAGAATACTTTTGGGCATTTTACAAGCCCATAATAACGCTTTTACACCCCGAGCAAGATTCCAAACTCCCTTAAGAACACCGATAAAATCCCGTACGCCATTAGAACAGTTAAACTACTCCTCAAAGGCTGATTACACTCAGTCTTTAGGAGTGGGGGGCTCGTGATATGGCTAAAAAATAGGATTAAATCGGGACCGTTCACATCGGACTCGAATCTTAAAGCTCAGGGGTAAAACGGTAATTTCACATGCAAATGGGTCCGAAGCGGGTACTGGGTCTCCTTCTCACAGATCCAATAACCCGCAAACGGATCCACCTCAGCTGGGTACGGGTTTCAACCCGCTACCAACCCGATCCGACAAGATACAATCAAGGTCCCTGATTAGATCTAAATCAACGGCCATGATTCACAGCTATCTTTTCACTGGGGATTAGGGATTAAATTCCTTAACTGATTATAGGGGATATACCTTATCAGATTACATGCCTTATCTGACTACGGGGAATATTCCTTATCTAATCACGGGGATTACATTCCTAAAACCAGTCCCTAAGACGCCTATAAATACCCCTCACCCATCTCCATTAAGAGGTAATCAATCTTTCTCTAGTTAAACGCTCTTTCATAGTCTATCAGATTACTGACTTGAGCGTCGGAGGGTGCGTCGCCGGGATCAACCCCGGTGTCTCGCACTTCCTTGCAGGTGAACGGCGGGAGTCAACGGTCAAGCTCCGGCGGAACAGGTTAGGTGTTTGCTATTCAGGTTTTCCACGAACTCACAAATACTGTCTGTTTGCCCCCACACCGAATTTAGCGGCAACACTCCTTCTATTAAATAAGTGAATATCTGATCACTGTTTGAATGAATATAAAGTATAATGAGAATATCTGTGACTAGGATAAAATAAAATAAATATTATCTTTGATTTATTTGATAATTTTCACACTTGATGGAAAAATGAACGATGATAGAAAGAAACAGATGTTCTAAAAAAAATGAAAATTGTCAGTAGTTAGAGAATAGAGACGTACTTAGTAGCAACTTAAACCAAAAGATCAGTACACTACTAAAATCTGATACAATTTTTGCTCATCATAGTTTTTTTAAAGCATAAATTGCATCTTAAACCAAAAGATCAGTACACTACTTAAACCATAAATTGTATCTTATCCAATATCTTAGGTATATTAATAATTTGCTTGACTTGAAATGGACATTTTTGTATTCACATCTCAACATAGAATAATCTTCAAATCTATTAGGTGACACTAATAAATTTTACATACTAACATAATTGAGAAACTTAAGCATACCTTAACACAAGGTATGCTTTCCAATACATGGCTATTTGCAAATGTCATATTGTGGTCCACTGATAACTCTCTTCGCTGGTGAGCAACAGGTTGGGATTTCGAATCCTGCTTACACAAAAATTTACCCACAGGGTAAAAGTGTGGGTGGTGTGGCTACGACCGTATTCAAAAAGAAAAAAGGAAAAAAACATAGCTATTTAGTATTAAATGATATTTTTGAAAGAAGTATTAACCTAGCTCAATAAGAAGTTTTCGTGCTAATTTTCAAACACAAATGAGCGAAAAAGCAAGTGTATCTCGAAACACTATTAATTTAAAAGCAAATTCTTGGAAGCTTATCAGGTATTTTGATATAAGTTCATTTTGCACTCAGTTTATTTTGCTTAAATCTTAAAACTTTTATATCAACTTTTTAATTCTGAAAGTGGATGTTTTAGTAGGAAACTATGAATGCATTATTTCTTATGTAAATTTATTAACCTAATACACGTACCATTAGAAATAAACCATTTTGCCACCCTACATCAAATGTATCATAATAATATTATGTCCTATCTATACTGTATTAGAGTTTTAGCCCTTGAATCCATTAAGAATGTTACTTATGGCATATCAGATAACAGAACACTCCAGAATGTAAAAACCTAAATACTACAGACACAACCACATAGGCTTACATAAATTATCTTCCGTCCTACATTGTGTTAGAAGATTATTTAAGATTCATATTTTCTCCTTAAGACTATAGGTTAATTTATCCGCAAATACCAAAGTTTACAAATTTTGTTATTTGAAAACTCCTTGATGTTTTTTTTACTCACTGCATACCAGATGGATGTTACAAACTTTGTGAAATGAAGTTGCCCCTTTTACATCACAAGAAAATTTTTTAAAAAGGAAAAGAAAATAATAAAGAAACAAAGATTTTTGTTTTTTTTTTTTGGAACCTTCTTTAGACTTATGTTTTTTTTGCGATTTCTGATCACTCTCACTTCACATCTTCTACATCTTACATTTTAGTATTCTTAGATGATAATCATTAGAATATGCCTAGGATTTTATGTTGTTTCTTGGAAAATCTCAAGATTATTGCATGCACAGAAACTTGCCAAATCTCTCTAATAGTTTAAATTTGTAACAGAGCTACAAGATTTGGGATAAAAAGAAAATGCAAAAGTTCTCATTTACAGGTGATGGTGGGGGGAGGATCAGAGATGTTGGTGATGTTGAAAAAAAGTCAGTGCTGATGATTTGTGGTGATGGTGGGGAGAAAGTGCTGAAGATATAATATGGGCCATATATGATGGTGATGATTTTGAAGATGACACTGAAGAATATAATGGGAGAGGCATTGGTGAGGTTGAGGAAGTGCTTATGGATGAAATTAACAATGGAAAATTAAGAGGAAGGTGATTTGGTTTATAGAGTAGTCTAAATAGTTGTGTAAGGGTTGCATATCAACATGAATGTAATTTGGGTGCTAGCTAAATGTCCTATGTATAGTTTAGGTTCTGGATGTCAATTGATATGATATGTATGAATTATCATGGTTTTAAATAAAATTTTGTTGGGATACTTATATTATTCTTTTATTTTTTTTTGAATGATCTGTGCAATGTTGCACATGGGGCAGACTATAGTATGATTTGTTCTCCTCTTGGTCACCTGGCTGGCTGTATTACACGGGCTAAAATGCTAATTAAACTGACTGAAATAAATCCCAGGCTAAAAAGCTCAGCCCAAGCCCAACTCTAATCAGGCCGGGCTAGGCCCAATTCACAGCCCGACTCCTAGCTCCAACCTTAATCCAATTCAAGCCAGGGTTAAATGAAAGAGAAGATGATGATGATGATGATGATGATGATGATGATTGTATGTATATACACTGCAGCTTCTTTTTAATGTTACAAAAAGATTCTTATATAAAGTTTGTTTTACACTAACAGAAATGATTGAGAGGTACAAAACAGAGAAGAAAATAAAAAGGAAAAAGAAAAACGAAAAAGAAAATAAAATAAATAAGTAAGTAACAACTTACAAGAACTAATTTGAGATTACAAGTTGAGAAGTCAAGGCCTGTGTATCACACAGTGTCCTTAAAACAGATTTCGTCTCTTTCGGTTGTCGGAATGAACGAAGGCGTCTGTCTCCCAGGATGCAACGGCCGGAGTAATCACGTAGGCACCACGTAGCACTCTCGAACTGAGTAGCAGCGTCTGAATCCTATCACCGACTTACCAAAACAGCAGGAGGGAAGAAACGAACAGGACTCAGAGGAGGAAGAAAGAAGATTTCTGTTGCATGGAAGAAATGAGAGGGGAGACCTCTATTTATAGAGTCAGGGTCAAAACTGTAACGATAGACAAGGCTTCGAATGCCTTCAGTGTAATGGCAGACACTCAATTGAATCCGACACTGTAACATTGCCTTTGAATGCCTTAAGTGTAACGACAGAAAAATTATTGAATACTGCATTGAAACGGCAGACAGAACCGTTTCTGCATTCATTTCAGCCGTTACAAAAAGAAAAATCAAAACTGTAGCAAAAAGTGGCACTGCACGGGGTGGGGTGTCAGTCCGGCATTCGTGTCCGCAGGTCGTAGCGGGCGCACACAAGTAGCATGTCCGGTCCGAGATTTGCACCCCTGCGCGTGTGAGAGAGAGCCCATCTTCTAGCTATCTTACAATGCTTAAAAGGAAGTTACTATATATCCTCTTCTATTTCCTTTGATTTTTCCTCCGATATGGGACTATATTTCCTTAACTCATTTCAAGAATGAAAACGTCTCACTTTGGGATACAATTTCGCATTCACCCCTTAACCGTTTTTAGCAAACCAATATATGATTTTGATCTACTCACGAAGGAGAATACAAATCAATCAAGATCTCTCAATAATTCATTGAGAATCTTACTCAAACAATTGCTCAAAAATCGGTTCGTAAATTGTGTGTAAAACACTCATTTTCTAACATTTAATTCATCTTTCTATATATATGTCATCTCAATCACCAACCAACCAACCAACATTGGGCCGAGGCAGCACAATGGTGGTCGGTCACATCCCCGACAGTTTGTTGTTTTGTGAAATACTCGTAAGGCTTCCTGTGAAATCGATACTGAGATTCAGCTGTGTATATATGCAAGCTATGAGACTCTCCTACTCGACAGAATCACTGTATAGTTGCCATATGAAACGAAGTAGAATATTGAGATGCAGTTACGAGACAATGCTAGATGAGTTCAAATACTAAATGAGTCATGACCTGCAAAATAAACTGAAGTAGTATTTATACTCAACAAAGTTTCCCATGAACTGATACATGCACAACTTCTGATACGCAGCAACAAATTCGACAAAAGTACAAAAACTCTTTCTCAGATCAATAAGGAACTCTGAGTAGCTTCCGTGTATCATGCGAATTTCATCTCATTCTGGAAATATACAGACAAATGATGAAGGAAGCATGCCTTGAGACAACAAACATGGATTTAGATGGGGAAAGAGGGAATTATATAATTTGATCCACGATATGATAGCATGTAATATACTCCCAACAATAAAGATTAAAATGGTCAACAGAACCAACAAGCGACAGATTACCGGAATCGACAATGGATGCAACCATTGATTGTACATTAGTACTCGGCCGGGATCACGGGTCCAAATCCACGGCTTTTATTGTGGGCCCTTTCAAAAATGTCTAGTTACCGTCACCCCTGCCTGGTGAAGCTAAGCTTTAGTTTCAACTAGTAACTGCACGTGCGATGCACGTTTTAATTCAAATCCTATTGCCTTGCACCAGTATATAGGATTTATTAACCCTCACATGCAACATGTGAGGAGCGTTTGACCTAGCTGAATGAGGAGGTGACCACACCCGCTTGATGAAGAATGATGAGCTTTGTACTAATAATAATGGAGAAAGGAGCACATGAAACCCTTGTGCTCTCTCGTTTAAAATAAAAAAGCATCTCATGAGAGATTGAATAAAAAGGCATCCATATCATGCTATCTCTTTGGGGTCTTATTTTTGTTAAAAGTTGCTTCTCTCTTTTTTCTTGTTGTATGTTCATTTGTACTTTAAATTTAGAGATGTGTCATTGGTTGGTATGACAGTATGTGTCATCTCTTTCTCCTTGCTATGCTTTTGTCTTGTAGATAATGATTGCAATTTTAGATTAAGAATCGTACTAGTCTCTTCAAATACTACTAGTTTATCAGAGCATCCGTAGTCGTTGACATCCAAATTTCGGATATTTTTTTTGATGAATCGGATAGGGTCTTGCGATCCCAGCCATTAGATACTTGACAAATAGAAATAGGAAAAATGGCACTGCACTGTAGTCGTTATTAGTCAAAATTTAATTTTTGCGAAATCTAAATAGGACGGACAAATGATAATTTTCCGTCCGACGTTATAAAAAAAATCCAAAAAAAAATTTAAAAATGGGAATAGAAAGTTTAATAGTGACATTTGAAAACCAAATAAAATCAAAAAAAAAAAATCCTGATGTGTAGGACGGACAAAAGATTATGTTCTGTTTGAGCTTTTTTGTTTTTTTTGAAATGGAACGGACGGGATATTATTTCCCGTCCGACTGTTTTTTTTTTTTTTTAATTCAAGGGACGGGGTATAATTCCTCGTTCGATGAGTACGCGTGAAAAAATCTCTCGGGCGAAAAATAATCTTTCGTCCGATCGAACCGACGAAAGATTATCTTTCGTGAGCTATAATTTGGCAATTGTCATTTCGTCTGCCAAATATAGCTCGCTACTGTAGCAGCCAAATTCAATTTTTGAATATTTGGCCAACGACTACGGCGGTAAAATTTTGCCAATTTTGGCAAAATGACCAAGAACTACTGATGCTCTGACAAAAACAGTCTCGTACTAATGCTAACTTAATGATAGTGTTCAATGACACATAATTATCCAACTAAGGAAATAGGTTCACAATTCTTTAAATGAGGTTAAATTAAATTTACATACTCTTAATAATTCCTAGAGACTGAAGATTACATTACATAACCTTTCTTTTCTCCTTCTAGGAAAAATCTATTATATAATAGATATGGGTTAGATAACGTGATCCTTCCTGGACCATCGGATCTCCTCAAAATCCGCTCTTTCCTGATCATCAAGTCAACATAAATCCAATGGGTCGTTACCGCCTCAGGTTCACAGGCAAACGGGTCCGACCCGGCTCGCTCAGGTCCCAGACCCGTTTGCCTCTGCATATAAATACCCAACCCCCTCCTTCATTCAAAGGTAATCAAAACTTTCCCCCCTGAACCCTAGCTACTGTTGCTTTTCCGAGTAACTGACTAGATCGTCGGAGGGCCTGTCGCCGGAACTTCTCCCGGTGTTTCTAGGCATTGTGCAGGTACCCAGGACCGAGCCGAGCTGCTGGATCCGAGCCGAGCATCCGGTCCCTTCCTCACTCTTGCTATCCCCGAGTCGGTCCCTCGGCCAGGGGTGGGACCAGAGCCAGTACCAAGATTTTCACTACATAAATTACAAGAACTCACACCTGTTGCAGCCACACCCCAAAAACAAACCACATCAGGTTGGCGCTGTCTGTGAAAAGCTCTTTTAGGTACTAACGTCCTTCCGAGCCCAGCCAAAGTCGTCGCCTCGGGTCCGAGCTCTTCCATGGCTCTGAAAGCCAGAAGAGCCGTCACCTTGGCATGACATCCGGACCCCCTACATCATAGCCGTGCGAACGACCAGGGTTCCAACTAACCTCGGGTCAACGGCACGGCCCGACCTTCAATCGCGTCCAATTTGCGCAACGTCATCTCAGACAGGCAAGCCAGCCGAACAAGGGGAGAGGCCGTTTCCAACTCGGTCTCGAACCATCGTTGACAGCCTTCCCAGGTGTGCAATCTCCCGCAGGACCCGGTGGGGCAAGCCCCCGTCACAAGGGTCGAATTCCAGAATTTTCAGGATGAGATTCTCCAAGCCATCCGAGGGGCCAGACCACCGAGGTCCGCAACAATTCCGACTCCCGGTCATGAACAGGAGCCGGCGAGTCCCGTGGATCGGCTCGTCCCCAAGAGCAGGCAGACGCCGTCCTTCATCGTTTGGAGAAATGGAGAACTGCCTCGCCCATCTTGGCGAGGGTGGACCAGTACCGGGTCGCGGTCATCAACAGACTGAACCCCCTTTTTCCCCCCAAATCCTAGAGGCCGAGATCCCTCAGAATTTCAGGCCTCCCCAATTCGAGACCTACAATGGCGAGGGCGATCCTGCTGATCACATGGAGGGGTTCAAGACCCTCATGATGATTCACAGCGGTGCAGATCCCCTCCTCTGCCGCGCCTTCCCTGCTACCCTCCGTGGACCGGCTCGGGAATGGTTCTCCAAACTTTTTCCCGGCTCTGTCTTCTCTTTCGAGCAGCTAGAGGTGGGTTCCTAGCCCACTTCGTGACCAGTAGGAAGGTCGAGAAGACAAGCTCTTCCCTTCTGGACCTCAAACAGAAGGACGGGGAATCCCTCCGGGAGTTCGTTCGGAGGTTCACCACCGAGGCGAGGTCAGTTTCCTCCCTCGATGCAGGGGTCGCCTCCGCAGCCTTCCGACACAATGTCCACCACGACCAGCTCAAGGCTTCTTTAGCCAAGAAGCCACTCGTGGACTTCTGCGACCTACTCAATAGGGTCAAGAAGTATATCCGGGCCGAGGATACCCTTAATCCCGTGGGCGCCAAGGAAGCCACTGCTAAGGGGAAGCGTAAGGCCGATGATGCTAAGCCCTTTAAGAAACCCGTGAAAGAAGCAACTGGTCTCAAAAGGGTCTCCCGGATCCCCCGATTCAAGAGATATATGCCCCTAACACAGAATGTCTCGGCAATCTTGATGGAGATCGAGGACAAAGGGATCGTCCGCTTCCCTACCCGACAGATGAACAATGGCAAGAAGCGGGACCAAAGGTTCTACTGCCGCTTCCACCGAGACACCGGGCACGATACAGATCATTACCGAGCCCTCAAGGATGAGATCGAAGCCCTCATATCTGAGGGAGTTTGCCCGGACCAATCCCAAAGACCGAAGAGAACCAAGGAGCCCGAGGCCTTCGCCTCCTCCTCGAGCAAACAGCTGCCGCCCCGAGCAGGACCCCGAACCCGAGGAAGTAGGGGGACCGGCTATCCTCCACTACGTCCACGGCGGACCCATGGGAGGGGACTCCAATACCTCCCGCAAGGCCTTCGTCCGAGAGGTTAATTCTGTCCGGGACCATCCCTCCCCTGTGTCCAGCAGCTGGCCATCTCGTTCTCGAGAGAAGACCTCGAAGGCGTCCGGCTTCCGCACTACGACGCCCTTGTCATCAGGCTCGTCATGGCCAACTTTGAGGTCCGTCGTATCCTTGTGGACAACGACAGCTCGGTTAATATCATGTTCTTAGAAGCATTTGAGAACCTCAAGCTCCCCCGAGAGAAGCTCAAGCCCGCCAGTTACACCCTTCACGAGTTTTCAGGCATCCCCGTACAAATTGAGGGGATTGTGACAATAGATGTAACTGCAGGCTTGACCCCCATCCTCCAAACCGAGTCGATGGATTTCATGGTGGTCAACATCAAGGCAGCATACAATGACATCCTCGGCCGATCCGAGCTCTGTTCGTTCCAGGCCATCCCCTCGGCCTACCATCTGAAACTGAAGTTCCCCACTGACCTTGGGTCGGGGTCGTCCGAGGCAACCAGGAGTCGGCACGTTCGTGCTATATGGTGGTAGTCAGGGCAGGGTATTTTCCCTCGATGCGGTTGAACTCCCTCCCGAGAGAGACCACCCAGAGTCAGAACAGACAGACGAGCTGGAGAAAATCTCATTTGGGGCAGATGACAAATCTAAACATTTTCGTGTAGGCTGCACCCTGTCCCCGGACTTGAAGCAAGGCCTGATTGATTGCCTCCGCTGCAACATCGACCTCTTCGCATGGACCCCGTCTGACATGCCTGGAATTTCAAAGAACCGGATCATGCACCGACTGAGCATCGTCCCGGGCTCCAAGTCCATTCATCAGTAGCGGCGCAAGTTCGCTCCGGATAGGCAACAAGCCCTAAAGATTGAGGTCGACAAACTGTTGTCCGCTCGATTCATTCAGGAGGTAAGCTACCTGGAGTGGTTGGCCAACGTCGTTATGGTGAGGAAGGCCAGTGGAAGTTGGAGGATCTGCATAGACTTCACAGACCTCAACAAGGCGTGCCCGAAAGACCCCTTTTCTCTCTCAAGCATCGACGCCCTAATCGATGCGACATTGGGTCACGAGTTGCTGACGTTCATGGACATCTTTTTAGGCTATAACCAAATCCGTATGTTCCCTTCCGACATCGCCAAGATGTCCTTCGTAACCGATCAAGGTCTATATTGCTATCGGGTCATGCCCTTCAGGCTCAAGAACGCCGGAGCCACCTACAAGAGGCTCGTCAACCAGGTATTCAAAGATCAGATCGGTTGCAATATGGAGGTATACATCGACGACATGCTCGTCAAAAGCCGGTGAGGTCAGGACCATGTGAACGATCTTGAAGAAGCATTTGGCGTCCTCCGAGCACATAACATGAGGCTCCATCCCGCCAAGTGTGCCTTCGGCATCTCCTCCGGGAAATTCCTCGAGTTCGTCGTCAGCCAGCACGGCATTGAGGCGAACCCCGAGAAGATATAGGCCATTATAGACATGGCCCCTCCCCGGAATATTAAGGAAGTTCAGTGCCTAACGGGGAGGCTGGCGGTCATCGGCCGCTTCCTCTCGAAATCAGGGGAGAAGTCACTCCCCTTCTTCAAGGCTCTCCAGGGAGCCAAAGGCTTTGAGTGGGGAACACCTAGTAGCAGGCGTTCGAACAACTGAAGTCCTATCTCGTCAACCTTCCACTCCTGAGTAAACCTGAACCGGGCGAACCACTACAACTATATCTCTCAGCCTCGGAGAGAGCCCTCAGTGTCGTCCTCGTTCGGGAAGATGTAGGCATCCAGAAGCCTCTGTACCACGTGAGCAAAGTCTTGCTTTCGGCAGAGACAAAGTACGCTAAAATGGAGAAGGTAGCCTACACACTTGTGATGGCCGCGTGAAAGCTTCACCCTTACTTTCAAGCACACTCCATTCAGGTCCTCACGGACCAGCCCCTCAAGGCCGTCCTTCACAAGCCCGAGACTTCCGGCCGATGTTCAAGTGGTCGATCGAACTGAGTTAGTGCGACATTAGCTATCAACCCAGGACAGCCATCAAGGGGCAGGCCCTTGCCGAATTCATCACGAAATGCACAATTTTTGAGCCGTCCGACATCCAAGAAGCCGACCCAATGTGGGAGGTTTATGTCGATGGCTCTTCCTGCGAAGGAAGGAGTGGAGCAGGCGTCATTCTAAAGGGTCCTGAAAATTTCGTCCTCCAGTATTCTCTCCGTCTGAATTTCCCGGCCTCGAACAACAAAGCGGAATATGAAACAATGATCGCTGGGCTCACCCTAGCACACAAGGCCGGATCTAGACACATCAAGGCCTTTAGTGACTCCCAGCTTGTGGTCAACCGGATCACCGGGGAGTACAAAGCTCGTGACACCCGGATGGTACGATATTTGGCGGTGGTCCATCATCTCTTGTCATCTTTCGAATACCACTCGGTAGAATGAGTCTTCAGGGAGCAGAACGCCCAGGCGGATTCATTTTCGAAGTTCGCCTCGTCATCCTTCGAGGGGCTCAACCGTACCGTCTTGATCGAGGTCCTCCTTAAGCCCAGCATCGACCTCCCCGATGCCTCCTACCTCAACACTGATCTCCAACCAGACAACTGGATGACGCCCATTCGAAAGTTCCTTTTGAACGACGAGCTCCCTCAAGACCGGGTCGAAGCAAGAAGGATCAGGGCCCGCTCTGAAAGATTCACTCTGATTGAAGGAACGCTCTTCAAGTGCTCATACACATCAGCCGATGGTAGGCCCTACCTTCGTTGCCTAACTCCAGACGAGGTGAAGTATGCTCTGAAGGAACTGCACGAGGGGATCGGCGGATGCCACATGGGGAGCAGGTCATTCGCCCGAAAGACCTTAAATCACGGGTACTACTGGCCTACAAGCTGCAAGACTCCCAAGATCTTGTCAGGCGATGTGGCCCGTGCCAAAGATTCTCGTCGGTGAAGAGGCTTCCCCAGACCAACCTCCAATCCCTATCCAGTCCGACCCCCTTCGCTATGTGGGGGATGGACCTGGTCGCCCCCTTCCCACAATCAACAGGTCAAAGGAAATTTCTGGCGGTAGCCATCAACTACTTCACAAAGTGGATCGAGGCCGTACCCCTGACCACGATTACCGAGCATCGGACTTAACAATTCTTCTGAGGGAACATCATCTGCCGATTCGGGATCCCACAGGTACTCATCACCGACAACGGGACCCAGTTCGCGGGTAAAAACTTTCGAAAGTTCTGCGAAGACATCGGCATTTACCAACGCTTCTCATCGGTGTGTCACCCCCAGTCAAACAGCCAAGACGAAATTGCAAACTGCCAGATCCTAGTCGGCCTCAAGAAGCGACTGGATAATTCGCCCAAGGGGCTATGGGTCGACGAGCTACCCAGCATACTCTCGGCGCACCGAACAACTAAGAGGATCCCTACAGGTGAATCCCCCTTCAACCTCACCTACAGCACTGATGCTGTTATCCCTCTCGAGATCGGCCTCCCCTCGCCCAGGATTATGGCCTTCAGCCAGGAGGACAACTCTTCGAACCTCAGAGCCAATTTGGACCTCATCGACGAGGTCAGGGAAAGATCCGCCATTCACAGAAGCATATACCAATAAAGGATCGAGAAATTCTACAACAAGAAGGTCCACCCGACGCACATCAAGGAAGGTGATCTAGTGCTCAGAAAGCTCGCAGTAACCGACCCCCGAGGAAAGCGAAAACTCTCGCCTAATTAGGAAAGCCCTTACAAGGTCTCTGAAGTGGTCCGTCCTGGCACGTACCGACTCACAGACCTGAGGGCAGTGTCACGCCCCGCTTCCCAAAAGAATACGGAATACGGATACGCGACAAAAGCCTAGTGAATGATTTTCATCATCCATAAGCTGTTAAGGAATCTTTACAATATTTCACAAGATAATCAGAGTCGGAAGCAAAAGATACAACCAGGCATGCAAAATTGAAACAAGATACCAACAGAAATTACTTGAAACCAAATATAATAATATTAAATAATCAAATTCTGAACAAGTCAAATATTCTGGGTCACATCGCCCAAATACAAGATAAATATCCAAGTAATCAAGTACATCTTATTCAAGTTCAAGCAACAATAATAATAATAAAATCATAAAGCAGAAAATCCAGCCTAATACATCATCTCGCCAATACTGTCTGGCAGCCAACCATCCTGATATGCAATTAGTAAATTTGCAGGAGAAGGAAGAAGAAAAACAAGTACCCGTCAATTGCAAGTTATAGACCACTTATAATATAGGATACAAGTACATGGAATAGGTAAATCTAAATAACAAACCTAGCATGGTATAATCATGATAACGGGATATAAATCATCGCATAGCAAGATGAGCAAATATAATAGTATGTGTTGAGTGTCAAGTAAACAAGTGTCATGCATCAAGTAACCAGTGTCAAGAATCATGTAATCATGTAGCATGTATCAAGTATCAAATCTCATGTATCATGTAGTCAAGTGTCAAGTAGGCATGTATCATGTTTAAGTGTCATGTTTAAGTCTTGTAGTTATTATTATCTAGGTAGCACTTCATGCATCTCGGTTTTTACTATATGGTTGCTACAATAAACATTTTCGCTTTAGATTTTGTAGGGGACCATACAGGGTAGTGTACTCAGGGACAAACTCCAAGTATCATATAATCATGTATCATGTAAATAAGCTCCAAAACCCAAACAAGCTCTAGTGTCATGTATGTCGTATCAAGCTCCAATAACCACTAGGTTCTTCCGAGTACACGTTTCTACACTATCCACTACTAGGTCTTTTCCTTAACCCCGACTTGGTTATTTTATTATTATGTCAAACAAGCATGTAGGTGTGCAAACCATATCAAGTATATCATGATCATGTAACAAGTTCAATTTGCAAGATAAACATGTACGTGTGCAAGATATCTCATAAAAGAACTAAAATAAACAAATCTCAAGTTCAGGGCAGCAAGACCATACTGTAGTGAAACGGTAATTCCCAGTGTTACAAACATGCAAATTTGAATCCGTCAAAACATCTAGAAAGTAGACTCCCAAAAGAATTCAGCGAGTATAAATAAGTCATATATTAATTCACAAAAATATAGTTCAAAACTGATTTGAATACAGAAAATAAGTTCAGTCCGAAATCAGGAAAACAAATTCAAGAGCAGGAAAACAACATGAAAACTCAGTAAATAAATCCACGAAAAATCTAGGGTATTCCCCTTTATGACCAGTATCTAAATATACAGTTTCATAATTTTCCAGTGAAATTAGATCAGTCATCGAAAATAAGAAAACATCAACAACGGTAGTTTGGCAAATTTGGAATTCCCAACACTGCTGTACAAAAACTATGATATCTCGCAACCAATAAAACGAAATCCAATTCAGCCAAAAAGATATAAAAATAGATAAAATATACTAACTTTCATATTTCACAAATATTTTCCATACAGTAAAAGGAGTCATAGTGAAAATAAGGTTTTTTACAGAACAGCGAGCAAAATACAGCAAATATAGTTTTCATAAACGGGCATGAAATGACGTATAAACTTATCAATAAAATTCACCAAAATTATGGATAATCTCTAACTAGATAAAGAAATACCGACCAAAGTTTTGGATCAAAATAATATGTATAGCACAGTTAATAAAATCATTTAGTCATCAAGAACATCGAAAAACAAAATCTGGAAAAGATCGACACCTCTGTAGTAAAACAGTCATAACTCACTCATACGAAAACGAAATCAAGCAAGGTCAGAAGGGTTTGAAAATAGACGAAATTATCTAAAACTCATGTTTTATACCGAAATTAAGATACTGACTTCAAGATAGTCCAAAACAGCAAACAAAACAGATCAGCGACAAAATACAGATTTTTCTCTTTAACAGCAACTCAACATATACCATACAACACTTGTTCAAAACACAACCAAACATGAAATCGAGTCTACCAAGTGTCTAAGCATCATGAATTAGGGTATCTAGCATGTCCACACCAAGTATACATGGGTCTCAACCAATCACGAATTCTCACAAAAGTCTCACATACATGATCAAAATCAAGAATGGGGAAAACCAAAGTTAATTCATGTCCATATTGTGTCGTAAGTCATCTATGGTCAAATTTTCACAATAGAGACAAAACCCATCAATCACAGTACAAACAAGAGTCGAATCTAGACCCAACTACACTATAGGTGGTACTTTTTGACTTGTATCAAATAAATAAATTGGAGTACAAGTTACTTACCTTAACCGAAGATGAAGAACAACGAAGACCAAGAGTAAGGAGCAGAACCCACGAACGAAAATCCAAGAACCAACGAATCCAAGCAAACTAGAGCGAAAATCTCCACACGAACAAAAACTCCAAAAGCAGGATGACAATAGCGGCTTGCGGCCACAAGAGAACACCACGAGAGAGACTGGGGATTATATGTGGTGGTGCGAGGTGGTGTGAAGGGTGGTCGGGATGGCCAAGAGGGGGAAGAGGAGAGTGGAGGCTCGGGTTGAAGGAGATGGGGTGGCTCAGGTTTGGAGGCAGGCCGGGAGGGGGAGTCGGGCTGGGTGTCGGGCTGGGTTGGTGTCTGCTGTAGGTAGGCGGCGCAAGCAAGGGGAGCAAGAGGGAGGCCAGGTGAGAGGTAGAGGGACTAGGGTTAGGGTTTTGTGTGAGGGAGGGTGTATTTATATGGAGGGATTAGGGTTAATAATACAAGTTGGGTTAATGGGTAATGAGTTGTGGGTATATAGGAGTAGTAATAGGATTTGTTTAATTTGGCTTTAATTAGGATACAAATTGTATAGGATATCAAATAGGATTGGGGATTTAATTTTGGCTTTGGTAAATCTTATTAGGTATCAAATAATAGGATTGGAAAATAGGATCACCACCAATCACCACCACACACCCAAGAACAAAATAAAAGGGACAAGAACAAAATGAAAGAAAGAACAAAATATTGAAGAACGAAACAAAAGAGACAACCAATCAAACACCAAGAGCTCAAAATGAAATAAAACGAATATATATTGAAAACAACTCAAATATACGGTTCAGAAAAATACAAGAGAGAAAATACCCCAAAACAAAAAATACACTCAAAAATACACAAAATGAAAAACAGGGGTTATAGGCAGGATAATCAAGAGGCCCTAGAATGCAGAGTACTTCATTAAGTTCCTCGAAGGAGTGGGCTAGATTTATGTAACCGATCTATTATAATTGGCACTTACGTGCTATTTCCTTTTGTAAATAACAATGTGTAACTTTATGTTTTCTCCTACACTTTCTTAATTTTTTTCTGCCAAGTTAAGGGGGCTCGACCCTCGGCAGTAACCTCAAGCCATACCCAAGTTTTACCAATAAGTTTTGGGGCTCGTTGCTCGGTTGTAAGCTTGAGCCATACCAAATATTTTCCAACAAGTCTTGGGGCTCGGAGCTCGGTTGTAACCTCGAGCCATACCCAAGCTTTTCCAACAAGCTCTAGGGGCTTGACACTCGGTTGTAACCTCGAGCCATACCCAAGCTTTTTCAACAAGCATTGGGGCTAGGCGGTCGACAGTAACCTCGAGCCATACCAGAGCTTTTTCAACAATTCTTGGGACTAGGAGCTCGGTTGTAACCTCGAACCATACCCAAGCTTTTCCAACAAGCTCTGGGGGCTCAGCACTCGGTTGTAACCTCGAGCCACATCCAAGCATTTCCAACAAGCATTGGGGCTCGGTGCTCGGCAGTAACCTCGAGCCATACCCAAGCTTTTCCAACAAGCATTGGGGCTCAGCATTCGGCAGTAACCTCGAGTCATACCAGAACTTTTTCAACAAGTTTTGGGGCTCGGCACTCGGTTGTAACCTCGAGCCATACCAAAGTTTTTCCAAAAAGTTTTGGGGCTCGGCGCTCGGTTGTAACCTCGAGTCATACCAAAACTTTTCCAACAAGTTAAGGGGGCTCGAACCTCGGCACTCACCTCGAGCCACGCCTTAGCTTTCTCAAGCCAACAGGGCTTCGCGCTCGGTAGTGCCTCTGAGCTATAACCCGATAACTCTTCTCTTACGTTAAGGGGGCTCGACCCTCGGCACTCACCTCGAGCCACGCCCTAGCTTTCTCAAGCTAACAGGGCTTCCCGCTCAGTAGTGCCTCCGAACCACAACCCGACAACTCATCTCCCAAGTTAAGGAGGCTCGATCCTCGGCACTCACCTCGAGCCATGCCCTAGCTTTCTCAAGCTAAAAAGGCTTTGTGCTCGGCAGTACCCCCGAGCCATTACCCAACAACTCTCCCAAGATACGGGGGCTCGGCCTTCGGGATTCCAGCTATCCTCCATACCCAAAAGTTTTTATTAAGATTTAGGGCGCTCGCCTTCGGCAAACGTCCCGAGACCCGAACTTGGGGTCAACCCACCTCTCACCCGCTGACAACCCGGGGTAAATGGCACCCGGAGCCGAAATCCAAATTGTCAGAAGGTGGCAGGGGAGCCACCGATCCGGGACTCTCGGCCAAAAATTTTGTTTTTAGGGCGCCTGCCTTCGGCAGGCACCCCGAGTCCCGCCCCCGGGGTCGACCCACCTCTCACCCGCTGACAACTCGGGGTAAACGGCCCTCAGAGTCTCAACCCCGAATTGTCAGAGGGTGGCAGGAAAGTCACCGGCAGCGTGATTTCACGGTGAAGTGAGACAATTTCTGAAGAACTTCTGGTGAAGTAGTGAGGGTTATATAGCCATCCAGAGAGGCGCATTTATAACATTGGGGAGTCCAAACAACGGAAGATGGAACGTACCCCATTAAGTGTTATCGGGAGATGAAACTTTCGCCATTAAATGCTATCGGAGAACGACACGGTTCGGCTCCCGAGCAAAGCAGGGGGTTCGGAGCCCGGTTCAAAGGGCAGTCAACATCCTACTTTTTCCAAGTCAACAAGGGTCGGACGAATCAAGTCTTATTCATAAACACCCTCAAAGGCTATAGTACAATTAAAAAACGTTACAACATTCTCTCTAAACTTCTACCTAAGGGTCTTTCCCCAGACCTTCCGGGCTCACAAGAGCCGCCTCGAGCCCGGCGGAACAGCTCCCTCTCCAGCAATCTCATTCCCCACCTTGGGCATAGCCACTGTCGACATCCTTGCAATCGAGCTCTGCGCGTCAGCAGGCCTCGCCATCTCCAGATACAGGATCGGCGAGGAGCCTAAGACAAAGGGACCTTCTGGCTCTGGACGGCCGAGTGGAGGTCATCCGACGCCTAGCAGCACCTTCAGACTCTGAATCTCCAGCTTATTCTCAACAACGACCTCATGAATAATGGATTCGGAGGTCTGACGCCTAGTGGAGGCATCAGATAGAGCCCAGTTCGTCTCAGCACTCCCCCAATCGCGGTCGGCTAGGGCCTTCTTCAGACGAGCCGCCTCTAGGCTAAGCTCCTTAGACTTGTTCATAAAATAGTCACCCGCAGCTTCTCGATCGCGAGCCTGCTTACGATAGCAAATCAGTACACTCTCCTTGGACTCCATCTTATTTCGAAGTCGCTGGACCTCGACGGAACTGAGGTCGGCCCTGGCAGTCTCGTTCATCTAGCAAAAACAGGGGAGAGGCAACAATTACTAAGAAAGCTTGTAAAAAACAACAGGTCACAGAGGGTCGGCCAAAATTTTATTTTTATAAATTCAAAAATTCTATTACAAAAGGCGGTGGTTATTCAGCACTAGACAAGTACAAATAAAAAAGAAAGCAAAAATCCTACACTACTTTGGCACCTCTTTGGCAGCCGGATCACCCCCTGCCTCCTCCTCCAGATGAGGGTCCTTCGGAGCCTCATCTTCCTCACCTCCGGGGGTCAGCGGAAGCATGGGAGGCACCCACCCGTAGTTTAGGTGGTCGATCTTGGGCTCCTGGTATTGGTGCAGGAAGTGCTCCTTGGCCTGGTCATAAGCATCGTCTTGAGCTTGGATCAGCTCGTCCGCGGAGGACATCTCCAGCTCGTCATATGCCAACTATGCCATTGAGTGAACTGCCGCGATCTCGCGCGCATGCTGATCTTACAGAGTAACCATCTCTGCTTGGAGGAGCACATGAGATCCCTAAGCCGCCGTCTGCGTGTCCTTTAGCTTCTTCTCCTTTTGGATATACCGCTCGACATTCCCTTCTTGACCTGAACCTCCTTCTCCAGGCACTTTCTTAGACGTGCCCCGTGCAGCAGCGCTTGACCGAGGAGAATTGAGTTAGATGCAGAATTCATAAATACTAAACACAAGGCAGATAACTAACAAATACTTACTGCAACCTGTGCCTGAGCCCACTTCATGTAGGCCGTCTCGGACGTCTCCGTCGCCAGAGCCATTCGGTCACGCTCCGTGGCGAGCTTCTCCGCCACCTCGATCGCGATCGGGCCCTCCGTCATGGTGTTGCCCTCTTTAACCACCCAATCCGAGGCGAATGGCCTTAGACCCCTTCTGCCCACCATCTCCTGGGCATCGGGGCGAAATGCTGGGGTCCTTGACCTCAGAACCTCTGCCACCTTCTTACTACTGGAGCTCGGCTTCGACTCCTTCGGCTCCCTAGACGGGTGGCTTCTTTTTGACTTCTTCGGAGGTCGCTCCGAAGGTCCTTCGGCCGCCACCTAGGTGGACCCTGCTGTCGGAGCAGTCTTCTCCTTGGCAGCCTTCTCCCTGTTAGCTCTCCTCTTCACGGCCAAGGCCAGGAGGGCATTCCTCGTATCGAGGCTCTTCACATCCATCGCTAGAGGAAAAGAAAAATGTTAACACGAAGGCAAAAAATTAAGCAAAGAAACAAAAACATACAAGGAGGTGCTGGGCTCAGTCCAGCTCGGGCCAGATGTAACTCTGTGACGCGCGGTAAACCGATGTTGTGCCCCTCTACATTCTTATCCACTTCAGCCCATTTTTTTTTTTGTCAAGTCCCTCCGCCTCGGGGGTGTATGGTTCGACTTGTAAAAATTCCAAATTATGGGGATCTCCCAAGGCGTTTTGCTCCGGACAACGAGGTACTTCTCCTTTCACGCTTTTATCGAGTCCGGGTGACCGTGCATCACCCTCTTGTGGGGGCATGGTGACATGTAGAAGATCCCTTCCATATCTCTGAGAGAGCTCACCCCCAACACGGCGCGAAAATACTTAAGCCTCAGCTTGACCCCCTTCTCCTGACACTTTAGGATGAAGCAGACCAGATGCTTCCATGAGTTGGGGTCGTACTGCATCGAACTCAGCTCCCCCTACCTCAGTACCCTCTTGATAAACGGTTGCATCGGCAAACTCAATCCCGAGATGAAAGCATCCTCAGATTCTCAGGGAACATACAGAAACTCTTCTCCAACTCAGTAGTTGGACAAAGATCAGGGCTCGGAATCAGCAGCTCAAACTCCCGAGGAATAAAGTAAGCCGCCCTTAATATCGGTAGGTAGTTCACCTTCAGCGCACACTGGACGCTGTCTATCTTTATCATGGTCGGATCTGATGCACGCTCCCCCGTGGTAAACTGGACAAGTTCCTCAACGTCATTAGGGTACATCCTGATTGACCCTAGGTTCCTATTAGACGAAGGAGGATCCGCAAGGCCCTCTCTGAGCTCGTCCGGCGTGCTCGGACTGTCCGGCCGAATCCATTTTCTTTTCCTCCTACGGGGGCGAGGCTTCTTCTCCGAAGACGGAGTCGACAACGGGGGCAGGGGGAGACCTATTTCTTCCTCCCCTACCACTCCCTCGGTTCCTCCTTCACTGCCCTCCTGGTCGTCGTCTCCCTCGATTCCTTCTTTGCCCCCTCCTGTTCGCCCTCTTCCTCGGCAAGCTCCTCCTCGGACCCCTCCTCAGTCTCCTCCCACGACGTCCCCTGTTCTGACATACGACTTCGCAAAGGGGCCACGACTAAGACCACATCTCTCATTCCCTCGTATCCCGACCCAACTGTTCTTCCTCCTCCAAAGCAGGGTCACCCAGGGACCAAGACGTCGACTGTGACTCGACCTCCTCTACATCACGGCCCGAAGAACTCGCATCGGAACCGGACTGAGAGTGCTACATAAGGAAATAAAATACTAATCTGATTTACCAAAAACGGGAGGATCACCGTAAAACTTGTCGTTGACTGCAAAGAGAGGGAAATTCCTGTTATGAAGAGAGAGACTGCAAAGTGAAGAAATGAATACGGGAGGGGGGAGGGGGGTGTGGGAGATTTATAGAGTGAGGAAGAGTCCTCGAATTTCGCAAAAAATGATCCTAACCGTCCAATCTTGATCATCAAGATCTAACGGCCACTAAGATCTCTAATGCCTCGATTTTCACCCCCATGACGTCAGCTTGGAACGTAAAACCCGGTTTTACCCTTGGCCTTGCCAGTCTGTACGGTGGCTCGGTAAACTGTGGCAACGACTCAAGTACTCCACATTATTTTTTTACCACTGCAACCTGGAGCCATACCCAAGCTTTTCCAACAAGCATTGGGGCTCGGCGCTCGGCAATAACCTCGAGCTATACCCAAGCTTTTCCAACAAGTTTTGGGGGCTCGGCACTCGGTTGTAACCTCGAGCCATACCCAAACTTTTCTAACAAGCATTGGGGCTCGGCGTTCGGCAGTAACCTCAAGCCATACCAGAGCTTTTCCAACAAGCTCTGGGGGCTTGGCGCTCGGGAGTAACCTCGACCCATACCCAAGCTTTTCCAACAAGCTCTGGGGGCTCGATGCTCGGTTATAACCTCGAGCCATACCAGAGCTTTTCCAACAAGCTCTGGGGGCTCGGCACTCGGTTGTAACCTCGAGCCATACCCAAGATTTTCCAACAAGACTTTGGGGCTCGACGCTCGGTTGTAACATCGAGCCATACCCAAGCTTTTCCAACAAGTTTTGGGGGCTCGGCACTCGGTTGTAACCTCGAGCCATACCCAAGCTTTTCCAACAAGATCTGGGGGCTCAGCGCTCGGTTGTAACCTCGAGCCATACTAGAGCTTTTTCAACAAGTTCTAGGGGCTCGGCACTCGGTTGTAACCTCGAGCCATACCCAAGCTTTTCTAACAGGTCTTTGGGGCTCGACGCTCGGTTGTAACCTCGAGCCATACCCAAGCTTTCTAACAAGCATTGGGGCTCGGCGCTCGGCAGTAACCTCGAGCCATACCCAAGCTTTACCAACAAGCTGTGGGGGCTCGGCGCTCGGCAGTAACCTCGAGCCACCCCTAGCTTTCACTATAAGTAGGGGGGCTCGTCTCCCGACCCTCGACGCTTGGCTAGGCGACCCCCCTACTTTTCGGCTCTCGGTGCCCCCATAGCTTTTCCAACAAGCATGGGGGCTCGGCGCTCGGTGATAACCTCGAGCCACCTCTAGCTTTCACTATAAGCAGGGGGCTTGTCTCCCCACCCTCGACGCTCGGCTAGGCGACCCCCCTACTCTTCAGCTCTCGACCCACCATAGCTTTTCCAACAAGCATGGGGGCTCGGCGCTCGGTGGTAACCTCGAGCCACCCCTAGCTTTCACCATAAGCAGGGGGCCTCATCTCCCGACCCTGGACGCTCGGCTCGGCGACTCCCCTAATCTTCGGCTCTCTACCCCTCCATAGCTTTTCCAACAAGCATGGGGGCTCAGTACTCGGTGGTAACCTCGAGCCACCCCTAGCTTTCACCACAAGTAGGGGGGCTCGTCTCCTGACCTTCGACGCTCGGCTAAGCGACTCCCTATTTTCGGCTCTCAATGCCCCTCATACTTTCAAAGGGATCCTCTTCATCCTACCCCGCTCGCTTCTCCAGGAAGATACGGACCACATTTTCACCATACACACCACTCTGGTTTTCCTACAGAGACTAATCACTCCTCCACGGCTGGATTACCCAACCCTCCAGGAGTGGGGGGCTCCTGATATGGGTTAGATGACGCAGCCCCTCCTGGGCCATCAGATCTCCTCAAAACCCGCTTTTCCCTTATCATCAAGTCTCCAGAAGTCCAACGGGCCGTTACTGCTTCAGGCCCACAGGAAAACGAGTCCGACCCGGCCCGCTCAGGTTCCAGACCCGTTTGCCTCTGCCTATAAATACCATACCCCCTCCTTCATTCGAAGGTAATCAAAACTCCCCCCTTGAACCCTAGCTACTATTGCTTTTCCGAGCAACGGACTAGATCGTTGGAGGGCCTATCGTCGGGACTTCTCCCGGTGTTTCTAGGCAGTATGCAGGTACCCAGGACCGAGCCGAGTCCACAGATCCGAGCCGAGCATCTGGTCCCTTCCTCACTCCTGCTATCCCCTAGCCGGTCCCTCAGCCGGGGGGCGAACCAGAGCTAGTACCGAGACTTCCACTACACAAATTACAAGAACTCACACCTGTTAGAGCCACACTAAAAAACAAACCACATCAATAATTAAACATTTTTGGTTTATACTTCTTTCACTTGTTATGGATATTTTCTCCCCTTTCGTGGTACTATATATTTTCTAACTTTACTATAATATTCGAGAAGACGGAGTTAATTTTTTTAAAACACTAGTAATTTGTACGCTGCTTTCAATGATGTAATAAAATATATTTTTAAAAGTAAATGCTTATCTTTTATTCATCATAGTGGCACCAACACTAGTAATTTACATTTTTGCACGTGTTCAAATCTGAGACTTCTCTTTACTCATCACATATTTTTTACAAATTACTCATAGCGACACCAACTTTTATTTTATATGTGTGACACTTTTATAAATAATTATGTCGTAAATAAATTAAAACTTTGAGGGTATTATAGTAACTAACAACAGTTGAGTAAATGACTGGTTAATATAAATCCCACTGGTTAAGATTAGATGGTTGATTGTCTAAAAATTACAGATTGTGTACAAATGACAATCCCAAGTCTCCCATTATAATATTAAAGATTAGAAATTAGATATTAGAAATTGTTTATAGCTTCCAATAGACATTTGAATATGCTTGCCATTTTTACCGTCATACTTATTAAATGATAATTATTATACATCAAGAGCATATTTGAAACACATAATGAACAACATACATGTCTAGTAAGATACCAATTATTCAGTATATTGAATAATTCTGACTGTTTTCTTGATTTTTAAGGAAAGAAATTGAGAACAAAGCAGCACCTTTACATCCCTAGTCATTTTCAAATAAATCACTATAATAATCGGAAAGTTGCAGTTACATTTGTCGAGTTCTAAACATTAATTATGGCCTCTAACGACTATTTGCCTGTACTTAGTATTTCTACAATCAAACTCACTAAAATGACAATCATTATTATACCTCAAGATCATATTTCAAATTATATAACCATTTCTAACAGACATCTTAATATAATTTTGTGAAAGAAAACAATGTTTTACCTCCCTAACCTTTTATCAAATTAATTAACCAGATTTTCTAAATATAGTCTAAATTATATCTTTCTTGTGAGAATATATTTTTTGTTTGAGTTTGATACTTGTAAGAGCATCCACAGTCTTTGCTTTTTTGCCAGTTTTTTTTTCATTTTTTAAGTAATGTAGCGCACACAGTCGTCAGTTATTTTGCCATTTTTTTACCAATTCGGCTACAGTTGAAATGTATAAATAGCATTCGAAATAGTAAAATACATATTATAGCATTGTCTGGATTATTTAATTATATTTTTAAATAATCGGACGAAACATGATGTTTCGTCCAAAGTAAAAAAAAAAACCTAATAAAATAACTCAGAAATATGCATATATGGCTGGACGGGCCATTGGGTCACATTTCCTAATTTTTTTTTTTGCAAATTACCATCACTGGTTACGGTGTGCAATTATTTAATTTAATTTTGCAAATTTATAAATTGTTTTTACAATTTTTAAAATGTGTGCAATTTTGTAAACGTTTTTGCAATTTTTTTTGCAAAAAAGACCTCCGTAAAACCCGGACGAAACATTCGACCGGTCATTTTGCATTTTTTTTTTGGGGACGAAACATCCCGTATATTTTATTAATATTTTCTCAATTTTTAACTATATAGATAATTTTTTAATCGCAGACGAAATATGTTTTATTTTTATCGAAAACATACATTTTTTATTTTTTTGACGACTGCAGCAATTCGTCGAAATGAAAAAATAAAATATACTTTTTGTCTTTTTTTTAATCTCAAACGGCTGTGGATGCTCTAAGAATTAATAGACCTTTCTTTGATGTTTTAGTAACACCCAAAAAAAACAATTATAAAATCAAAATAATTAAAAATTAAATCCGGGTAGAGCGCGGGTCGGTAACGAGATCTCCTCCGATTCAACAGGCCGTTGCCGACCTTCCAGTCCACTGCCAATCTACAAACGACATAAAACCCCACTTACAATGGGACCCACAGAAATTTGAATGGGTATAATACTGGGTCTCGAAATATCAGGTCTTCAAAGAATTTATGATGACGTGACTTCCGCTTTTTTCACCTCCTTTTCTTTCGCGTTCCGGTTGTCCGCATGCGTAATAACCGCCACGTGCCGGTCACTCCACCTTCCGTTACCGGTCAACCCAAGTAAACCTTCAAACACAGTAAAACACACGAAATCAATTAAGCAACCTAATTCAATTTCATTCCTTTCCTTCTCCTCGAATTTTATTGAAACCCTAACCTCCGATTCCGATCTTCCACGATCGGATCCGCTTTCTGATCCGACGGGGACGCAAGCAGCGGCGGCGAACTATGGCGCTGTTTCGGCGGCTGTTCTATCGGAAGCCGCCGGATCGGTTACTCGAGATATCGGAACGAGTTTACGGTAAGTGATTATGGTTCTGCTTCGAATTTTGAGTCAATCTGGTGTTTGGATCTTGAAATTTGGTTGAGTATTGAGATGGACGGCTAGGATCGTTCCTGATCTTCTTTTGAAATTTGGTTAATTGAGGTGTTTTTTTTTTGGGGGGGGGGGGGGGGGGGGGGGGATGGGGGCGGGGGGGAATTAGAAGTTCAATGATGATGACCTTGAGATTTATAGCTTGATGCAATTTGGATGTTAAAGTTGTAAATTTAGAAAATATAGCTTCTTTTTTGATATATTTAGATCGTAATAAGTCCAAAAGATTAATTTTTGCATTAAAAAAAAAAAATCTTTTGGGACTCATACTATATGTATGTAAAGTCAGATTATTCATTTGTCATTAATGTGTATTTGGCAGTGTTCGATTGCTGCTTCTCGACGGATACATTGGAAGAAGATGAGTATAAGGACTATATGGGTGGCATTGTCACCCAACTGCAAGATTACTTCCCTGATGCCTCATTCATGGTGTTTAACTTCCGTGAGGGCGATCGGAGGAGCCAAATTTCTGATATTTTGACTGAGTACGATATGACTGTAATGGACTATCCACGACAGTACGAAGGGTGTCCTTTGCTTCCTTTGGAAATGATCCACCATTTTTTGAGGTCGAGTGAGAGCTGGTTGTCGTTGGAGGGACAGCACAATGTGTTGCTAATGCACTGCGAGAGAGGAGGGTGGCCGGTTCTTGCGTTTATGCTTGCGGGTCTTTTGCTTTATAGGAAGCAGTACATGGGAGAGCAGAAGACTTTGGAAATGGTGTATAAGCAGGCTCCTAAGGAGCTTTTACATTTACTGTCTCCGTTAAACCCGCAACCGTCGCATATGAGATATCTTCAGTATATAACTAGACGAGGTAGTGGGCCCGACTGGCCTCCAAGAGATAAGCCCTTCAAGTTGGATTGCATAGTTCTTAGAATAGTCCCGAATTTTGATGGAGAAGGAGGTTGCAGGCCAGCAGTTCGCGTTTATGGTCAAGATCCTTTGAACCCTGCTAGCAGGAGCTCGAAGATTCTTTTCTCAACACCGAAAAGTAAGAAGCAGATTCGACACTACAGACAGGTAAGGATACTCTGTTAAACTTTTACATCATTTCTGTTTCATGAGTTTTTGCCTTAGGGTGTTAGTATTGGTTATGAATTGCAGGAAGAAGGTGTAGTTGTGAAACTGTATGCCCGTTGTCAAGTTCAAGGGGATGTTGTCATTGAATGCATACATGTGGATGATGATTTTGAACGCGAGGAGATGATGTTCAGGGTCATGTTCAATACTGCATTTGTTCAACCTGACATGTTGGTGATGAATCGTGATGAAATCGATGTTGTATGGAATGCCAAGGACCAGTTCTCGAAGGACTTCAAAGCAGAGGTAGGTGATTGTTTCTCTTATGTTGCAGTGAATCTCCCTAATATAATGATAGTTGAAAGTGTATTTATGCCTGAATCAGGTACTCTTTACAGACTATAATTCTGTTGAATCTGATAACTCTGTGGACTCTGTAACTGGAGATGACGATGAATTAGAAGTTGCTTCAATAACAGAGGAGTTTTTTGAGGCGGAGGAGATCTTTAGCAATGCAGATTCAGCGGAAGGGAAGCGTGATAGTGACAACCATTCTCCAGGTTCCAAAACTGTACTAGATGATGGGAGATCCAAGTCAGGAAGTCGCAGTAAGATCAATGAAGAGAGTGAAGTTCTAGAAGCCACAAACTCTGACCTAGACTGGGAGATTGTGGTCGGTCATAGTTTAACTAGCATGGCAGATGCAAATACCAGGCCGGAGAATCCAAATACAGTAGGTCTAACTGTGAATGTACCAGAAATTAGCAACCCTATTGTTACTGAAAAATTAATTACTTTGGATGAAGTGATTCCAGTGCAAGAGAAGGATGTGTTAGAGACAAGGAATATAATGATAATGCAGAGCAGTGTTTGTTTAGCAGAGGAAGAAAATATTGCTTCAGATATTCACAAGCATGAGGAGACTATGGAGGGAACTAATCCCCAAACTAGAATTCTTTTGGATGATACAGGTAATCATAATTTAGGATGCGCAACTGCAACTATTGAAGTGAAGAGCAGATCAGAAAGCATCAGTTCTAATTATAATGCAGAGGTCATTCATAGTAAAGGGGATAGCAAAATGGACATGGTAATTGGTAATATTCATAACAAGGTTGAAATTTGTGAAGACAAAAGACTAGAAGCTTGCACCTTGGTGGATCAAACAGCTGATAAATTAGATGCCAGCAATGCTGTCTATGATAAGGAGATTGTTACTGAAGAGCAGATCACATCAAATGATATATTTGCAGCTGAAGAGAAAGATATAGTAGAAATCACCAATGTAAAGAACGAAATAAAGTGTATGGTTCCTAGTGAGGTTGAAGAGACGAGTGCGGTGGAAGCCAAGAACTTTAAGTGGGGTGCAAACCACTCTTTTATTAGGAAGACAACTACACCTGATGATACCAATGGCATGTTGGAAACTTCGATTCCTGCTGATGAAGCTAAGAGCAGATTAGTGAAATCTGATTGCAAACAAGATTCAGATGACTGTGAAATTAACTGCTGGTCGGAAACTGGCAACTCTAAACAAGATATATGTAAAGGGATATCTCAGAATAAGGCAGAGCCTAAGCTTCTCAACCAGAAACCTGGAAGTGATAGTCGCAAACCGATTACAGAGAAGGCTTTGCCAACTGTTTCAAGAAAGCCGCCCACTGGCATGAGAACACCATCTGATTCAGTAGGATTGAAACAATTGAGTAAACAACAAGAAGCCAAACCAACAAAGCTGAAGACAGTACCTCGGTGGATTCCCCAGAAGAAAGGCTCTGATGCTACTACTTTACACAGACCATCTCATCCTCCGTCAAGATATAATAGTTCACCGGCTGCGCTGGCCATTTCTGCAATTTCTCAAGAGAACGAAGCAGATGAATCTGGACAGGCTTTGTCACCTGCTACTCTCATCAATGGAACATTAACATCTATTGCAGAATCGCAGGTGCAAGAAGGACCTACTTCTTCTCTAGCATGCAGTCTACAATTATCTCGCCATGCTGTACCATCATTATCTCCTCAATCACAAGTTCCTCCACCACCTTCAGCCCCGTATTCACCTTTCCAATCATCTGTCTCCCCCTCCCCTTCTGCCCCATTATCATCGAAAGGCCCCCCTCCTCCCCCACCCCCGCCCCCACCCCCTTTGAGTAGATCATTAGGTGTGCCTCCCCCTCCACCCCCTCCGCCCCCTCCACCCCCTTCACCTCCTTCACGGATTGGCAGCTCAGTGGCATATGCTCCTCCCTGTTCCCATTCCCCTTCCCCTCCCCCTCCTCTCACTATTGGAAGATCGCCACCACCACCACCTCCTCCTCCTCCTCCTCCTCCTCCTGCTGGAACTCGCAGTACGGGTTCGCCCCCACCCCCACCCCCTCCCCCACCCCCGTTTGGTGGCCATAATTGGGCATCTCCTCCTCCTCCACCACCTCCAAGTGGTTATGGTGGTGTTCCTCCCCCACCACCTCCACCCCCAATCCCTAGCCGCCGAGGTGGGGCACCCTCTCCACCACCACCTCCACCTCCTCCTGGAGGCTATAGAGGCACACTACCTTCTCCACCCCCACCTCCACCACCACCACCACCACCACTTCCTCCTGGAGGACGAACAGGGGCATCCTCTCTGCCACCGCCACCGCCACCGCCGCCGCCTGGAGGGCGTAGTTTGGCACCCCCTCCACCACCACCACCACCTCCCCCTCCTCTTGGGGGGCATGGCGAGGCATCACCTCCACAACCACCACCTCCCCCTCCTCCTCCTCCTCCTGGAGGTATTGGCAGGGGGCCACCGCCACCGCCACCACCTCCTCCCCCTGGAGGTATTGGCAGGGGGCCACCTCCACCACCTCCTCCCCCTGGAAACCATTGTGGGCCACCTCCTCCACCACCACTCCCCCTTGGAGGACATGCTCCTCCACCACCACCGCCACCCCCTGGAGGACGTGCTCCACCACCGCCACCCCCCCCGGGGGGACGTCCTCCACCACCACCGCCACCTCCTGGAGGTCGTGCTCCTCCACCACCACCGCCACCTCCTGGAGGACGTGCTCCTACACCACCACCACCACCACCTCCCTTTGGACGTGGTGGGGCTCCCTCACCACCGCCACCTCCTGGAAGTTGTGGAGGGGCTCCCCCCCCACCGCCACCTCCAGGAGGCCGTGGTGGGGCTCCCCCTGTGCCACCTCCTCCTGGTGGTCGTGGGGGTGCTCCCCCTCCACCACCTCCTCTTGGAGCACGAACACCTGCTGCCCCTCTGGCACCTAGATCTGGAAGTTCCTTGGGTGGAAGAGGTCGTGGTCTTGCACGGCCGACAGTAGGTGGTTTTTCTGCAGCACCTCGTAGATCTTCATTGAAACCATTGCACTGGGTGAAAGTACCTAGAGCTGCAGATGATAGCTTATGGGCAGAACTCCAAAGATCTGGTGACCCTAGGTACCTACCTTAGTTGTACTTTTTGCTGGTCTTTGACTCATTTGTTCGTGATATCTTATTAATAACTGTCAGCATTTATCAAAATTTATTTTCTGTCGTTTTCAACCTTCAGTTTTATAAGCAATACTTTTTTCTGGAATCTGGTTTAGTCTTGGATGATTAAAGCATTGAATTTTCAGGTATAATGATTATAATGTTGCAGATCCTGTTTTATTGATTAATTTCCTCCTCATTGTGCTTGCAGTGTTTCAGATTTTGATGTATCAGAACTTGAGAGTCTTTTCTCTGCAGTTGTTCCAAAATCGGGTGATAGCTCAAATTCTGAGGGACGTCGTAAATCCCTTGGTGCAAAATCTGATAAAGTTCACCTGGTAAACTATGACTACTGACGTAAATGCTTTTAGCGGTTTTCAACACTTAGTAGTGCAATTCAGTTCTAGCTAGATATGTTGCACTTCATATATTTTGTTATGCTTGATTTATAGGAAGGCTTTAATCGCTGATCTGCTAGTCTATAATGTCTCTACCACATTCTTGTCTTAAATATCACCAGCATACCATCAAAAATTTCAGTTAGGAAAAGAAATCTGTTTGCTATATACAATTACCAAGGGACAGTTTTAAACCTCCCAAAGTAAATTTGATTCTTAGTGTGAAAAGATTGTGCTAATTCCCCACAGGAACTTGCTACTCATGAGAAGATAGAGATGAGATATTGGGAAGCTTATTGATGATTACAGATAGAGATGGAGATATTGGGAAGCTTACTGATGATTACAATGCCAAATTTTCTTCGCATTGTTAATACTAAAATAACCTTTTTTGCTTGATTATAGTTCTAAAAGAAAGTATTAAACCTGTTAAAAAGATTCAAGATTTGATTATACAACTTTAAGCCAGTTGTAGATGCTAGCTTAAGCTTTAAATGGCAAAATCTTTAAAAGCCAATTAATTTATTACTGGTAGAGTCTTTAATAATCACTTTATTTATATGCTTGATTCACAAAGTTTTAATTGTATACTTGTGTTTCTTTGAAACTTTTCCCATCTGCTATTTAAAGTCATCTAAAAGTATGGTCATATTTCATGTGATGCAGTGATTATATTAGGCTTTCGTACTTGTTGGTGAACAAAGTTCAAGATTTTGGTTGCATAGCCCTAATGCATATGTCAAGTGAGTTTCACACAAATTCCTTGTACGACTATAAGGCACAAAATCCTGGGTCAAGGTGAAAGGAAAAATGCCTGACAAGTGGAGGATTAGGCCAAATTGTATAAGAAGGCCAGACAAAAGAGGCCTAATAAGTAGGAAAACTGTTTCGAGCACCTAATACGGCATGAGGCTGCTAACAAGTCTTTAATAGACTTGACAACTGGATGGTGTTCCTGAATGAACGCACACCATCCTTAATCCAATTTTGTCCTTCCTTTTAGTTAGTTATTTTGTTATTGTGGTCTTTTCTCATTATTGGTATTATTTTTTCACTGTTTATTAACTTGAAAGTGCACGCCAAACTGTAAAAAATGCATAGAACACCCATTTAGAAAACCTGTTTTACGGATTTTGAGCCTTTCGTTCCGGCTATGGATTAAACTATGGTTAAAAATGAATCCCTCTGTTTTTTTTTTGTTTTTGAAAAACGTGTCAAAATGGGTTAAAAGGGCATTAAAACAATTTTAAGTGTTATTTTCTTAAACCCTTTTTGGGCTTGGGTTTTAAATTTTCATCAAATAAGTCTATTAAAATTTGACCTATTACCCATATTTCCTTAATTTTACAATGAACATATGAACTACAAACTTACTTTTACTTGTATGATGAAATCTTTAACATTTACTTTCTTCATATTTTTGGCTTTATTTCTAAATTTTTCTATTTTTTCCCTTCATTTTTCTTATTTTAAAAATATTTTGATATTAAAAAATAGAAAACTTTTTTTGTGTTTAAACAAAAAACCCAATGCCGCCCACCCTGTTTTGATCCCTTTTCTGTTTTTTTGTAACCTTGGTGCAAAAAAATATATTTTCAAAAATACCAAGGCATTTGTATATAACCTATGTAGCACCGGTACAGACACGGAATACGGGTATGACACGATTCGGGTGGGAGAGATGCAATTTCTCAAAAAACAAGGATACAGGTGCATATTTGGGTGCGTATGATGTTAATTTATAAAATATTTAAATAAAATATTATGTTCAAAAAAAATAAATTAAATTTATTTATAATTTCTTGCAAAGAAATTAACAACATCAATTTACCTCTATGGCATAAACTAATAATTTAAAATTTTAACAAAACAACAAGGACTATTAACAAAAGCAAACACATCACAAAGTCTTGCAAACACATAATTCTGCAAACAATTGGGTTTCTAGATGTGAATAGGTTATTGGGTATAACTATCTATTAGGTTAGATATGCAATAACCCACTAATTATAACTAACTATGGGTATAACTATTAGTTATTAGTGGGTTATTGGATATCTAACCCAATAACGCTAAACTTATTTCTTTAAAAAAGCAATTTCTGTTTTATAAACCAAAGCCGCACCCCGTACGCACCCGAAGCGCACCCAAAATGCACCCGATTTTTTTTAGTTTTTTTAAATGATTAAAATAAGTGGGTGTGTATCCGACTCGCACCCACTCCCGGTTTGCACCCGGTGCGGGTGCGAAGGGAAAAAACAAGTACTTGTGCTTCATAGTATATAACTATATCTTCTAGCCTACCAGGATGACCTGGTGGCTTGTGAAGCCATTTGACTTGCTTATTTCTTATTTCATCAAAATGCTCCTTTTCCTCTTCAACCTCCTTCCTTCCTTCTTATGATGAATATGCATGTTCTTATGTTTTTGCACAGATGACAATTACAAAACTGGAATGTAGTTTGTGGTGACCACAAATTTATTATAGTCTAATAAATGCTGGCTTTTTTTAAGTTGTTTTTAATTTAGTTAAATTTTCTCCTATTCCATATTTTGTTTCAAGTTCTGATGATATATATGTTTTTTCTTTTAAAAACTTTTCTTGTCTAGGTTGATTTAAGACGAGCCAATAACACTGAAATTATGCTGACAAAAGTCAAGATGCCACTTCCTGATTTGGTGGTAAGTGTCTACCGGCGTTGATGTGTTTTTGTCTGTGACTATATGTGCAACTGTTTATATACAATAGGTTGGAACTATGTATATGATTTTTTAAAATTCTTTATGTGGTGTGGTCACAACCCTTTAATTTGCTGGTGCATAATCATATCTATCAATGGCACTGAAATCATTCAAAAGTCAGTTCAGTTCTTGTTTGGTGGTTAGGAAATGTTGATATGTTTTTGTCTATTAGTTTTAATCATATGTATATTGCGACCTTTTGTATACAGCAGGTTGAAACTATGACTTGATTCTTTGCGCCCTCTCTATGTGACGGGATTACAACCTTTTTATTTTCTAGTACATAATCGTCTACCATGTAGGATACCTTTTTCCTAACTTGTTTTTTAATTCAGATTCTTTTTTCCCTGTGTCAAAGGTTTTTTAAGAACAAACTGGAAACTTGTTTGCTTAAGCTGATTACATTTAAGAAAGAATTCAGTTTGCTGCATTGATTGGAAAGTGCAATTATTTTTAAGTTTAGTTGGGTTAACAGATCAGGCACTGATCATCATTGTTTGATCTTTGCAGTAGTTGTTAATTATTATGGCTGGATGAGTTGTAGCTCCATCCTATTAAAGAAAAACCATTATTCAATGTAACATATTACTATTTAGCAACATATAAGAAACTTAGCTGTATATTTGTGGAAAAAGGTAAAGAATGGACTTGATTAACATCGACCCCTTCACTGTGACCTTAGGCTTTGCGTACAGTTAATAAATTGTTGTTAATTTTGAAAGTAATTATTTTTCATCTGTGTGTCCTTGTATATAATAAAACAAATTGCTTGCTGATTCTCATTTTTATCTACAAAATTATAGTTGTCAATATTTCTAATTAAACCACAGTGCGTTTGACTTTTGTGGCATAAAAATTTCTTTATTCCGTTATTTTGTCAAAAGTATTCATCATCTGTTTAGAGTTGGTTAATTGTCAGTGCATTTAGAAATTGCCACACTAGCTATGGAGGAAGTACTGCATTATGCATCATAAGGTTTGATAATGTTCAGTAATAGTATGCTCTGTAGAGAGTGTAAAGTGATCTCTTTCAAATATAAATTTTGACATTAGATGTTTCTTCAGAGTGCAGCTCTAGCGTTGGATGATTCCATTTTGGATGTTGACCAAGTGGAAAACCTTATAAAGTTTTGTCCAACAAAGGAGGAGATGGAACTTCTCAAGGTGCATATACTTATTTCCTCTTTCACCCCGCACCTCCCTATTTTCCGTTCTTATTCTTTCTTCTTATGGTATTAGGGGTATACTGGTGACAAGGAAAACCTTGGAAAGTGTGAACAGGTAAGCTATACTGTTTATGATTTTATCTGGGTGTTTCTGGTTATTTATTTATTTAAATTATTTTCTTTTGGAGTAGTGTAGATGACCTTGTTGGATTCCAGAAGTAGATTTGCAATTGAAATCAGAAAATGGAAAATGATGGAACTTTGTACCTAAGAAAGTTAGGAAATTTTGTTTTGTTGTATGTGAAAGAAGGAATATTTTATTTTGGTTTGTTTTGCATATCACCCCTAAATGAGATGCACTTGCATATCTCTATCTTTGAATCAACTCTTTCTGTTGAATAATCAAGAGGGTCTATTTTTTGGTTAATTGTTAACTCAGCATCATTTTGTAGAAATCCCGAACTATACCTTTTCTTTCTAACGAACCTCCCCACTTTAACTGTTTGATATAATGATATTGTATTCTTCTCATAATTAATCTTAAATCCTTTTTTAATCATTTAATTGTTTTGATTACAGTTCAGATTAGACCTATGATAATGGGTAAGATCTGGAATCTTCCTTGAATGTTCTCCATTGGTCTCCTCCCTAAAATCTTCTGCCCTCCAGTTCCCTTCATCTTCCTCACTCTCACCATCGTCTACATCCCCAGATTTCCCACTTAAAGATCTCCGTCATCCCCTTCACCACTTCAATGTATGGATAGAAGTTTGAGGATCTCGGTTTTGAGTTGTAAGTAGAGGGAAGAAGAAAGGAGGGTAGGATAGTGAAGTTACATAGTTTCTGTTAGCCTGTTACATTTAGATGGTCATCTGATGGCAAGGACTTCTTTAAAAATCCAGTTAATACAACTCAAAAGGGAATATTTAAAATACATAGGGTTCAAGGGGGAATATGTAGATCTAATCTCGAAAGGGATATGTCAAAAAAAATGCTTCTATTTTTTGAGTTCATATATTCACTATATTGTCATTTTATTCATTGACTTACCAAAGTGATTTTATAAAATAAGATGCTATCTTAAATTGTAAAGTTATAAGCGTACTAAATTTTTTCCCACACTTTATGGTAATATGCGTCTAGGCCATTTGGAATTTCATTTCATTATTCTCTTTTTTGTCTCTAGGGCATTGAGGATTTTGTTTGTTACAATTTACAAGCAAGAGAGCTATTAATTCATCTCTTTATTAGATAGGCATTCATTTCCTTTCTGCACCTGTATTTATAATTATAAATTTTACATATACTTTACAAAATCCATTACTGCAGTCTGCAGGCATATTTTGTTCTTATTGTGTTAAATATCATATTATTTTGTCACTTGACCTTGTTTATCTTATCTCATTTAGCATAAGGAATGCAGTTTAATGCTTTAACTCATGCTTATGTAAATGCTGCAGTTCTTTCTTGAGTTAATGAAAGTCCCACGTGTGGAGTCTAAGTTACGAGTCTTTTCTTTCAAGATTCAATTTGGCTCACAGGTAACTGGATCTTTGATTTCATATTTAGTGAGCAACTTATTTGCATTGATGACCCAGCTTTAGGCTTTTACCCTCTAGACTGCAGATCTTAGGAAGAGTTTGAACACTGTGGACTCTGCATGTGGACAGGTATAATAACTAGAACATATCTCTATCAATTTGTTTCTTAAATTAATCTGAGTATGACATTTTGTTCATGACTTTCAGATACGAAACTCTGCTAAATTGAAGGAAATTATGAAGAAAATTCTATTTCTTGGGAACACTTTAAACCAAGGAACCGCTAGGGGTATATGAATTTTCCCCTTATCTGTAAATATTTTCTGTTATTCTTTCCAGTTAAGCAGAGCTTCTGTGACAGTAAATAATTGTATATATAGCTAATAGCTATGAAGCACAGATACCAAGATACGGGTACGGGGTGCGGGTATGACACGACACGGGTACGGGGATACGTGATTTTACAAAAAAGTAGGATACGGGTGCATTGGTGGGTACGTTAAATATAAAATAATTTATATTATATTTATAGATATCAAAATATTTTTCTTGTTAAAAATGCAAACATTTAAACCATTTCATAGAACTATACGAATACATTATAATTATGAGTATTTTAGAGAAAAGGAATGATAATCTAGCTATCAAATCTTTGGGTAGTCTTGTTTTGTTTTTGAGCATAATTGTAAACAACAAACTTTTGAAATTACTCTAGGACCCCATGCATTTATCTAAATATAATTGTGTCTAAAAGTTGTGAAAAATGCATTAAAAAATTGGGTACTTCTTGGGTACGCACCCGGGAGTACCCAAGGAGTATCGGCACCCGGTATGCACCCGACACGGGTACGTCGGTTATTTGGAAGTACCCGTGCTTCCTAGGCTAATAGTAATTCCATATTGACGACTATAAGGTGATACTAATCAAAACTTACTGTGGAATTTGGTTATTGTCGTAATCATAGCCGGTCACTGTTGGCTTGCGTCAGTTATGAATCAGTTAATTTTAGTCACTTTCCCTCCTGTTTCAATTGTTTCAGTTGTCTCGAGTAGTTTCAATTAAGACAATTTTGAACTTAACAATACTTAAGAAAAAATTAACAAAAGCTTACGTTAAAATTTTATCCACATAGGAACTCATCTCTCTACATGAAATTATAATTGTATTTTTCAAAAAAGACCACTTAGAGATGTAGATATATTCATATAAATTATAGTTATTAACTTCTATTCATTATATATTTTATGTATAATATACACATAAATATGAATAATACATATTAGAAGTAAATGTAATATGTGTGCATTTAATCACTATAACTCATAACAGAAATAGTTGTTACATATTTTGTGCTTATGGAATTTTGCCTAAATTATCTTATATGCACTCACTGTATCATACATCACCCAAAACTGAAGCTAGAAGTGAAACCTCTGTATATCAAAGAAATCAATCAAAAAGTACTCGTCTTAAAAGTCTGAGAAAGAAAGTGATGTAAACTTAACCCTAAGTAGAGAATTTTTCAAGAATATCAAAAGATTAAGTTTACCAACAAATAATGCCGATTAAGTTAGAAATTAAAACTAATGATTGATGTGATGGATTTTCAAGAGATAAACTACGTTTAACAAGCTCAATTAAAGATTTAAGTCTAACAATCAACAAATTTACTAAAGTGTTATTAGCAAGTATGATAATCGATAATGATTTATACGCTAATTGGCAAGTAGAAGCACACTCAATATTTGTGGACAACATATAATTCAGATAATATTATAGAGACGATAGCCAATAACACAAATAATGAAGAAATGAAACAAAATTACCGGAGTTCGATGTCGCCATGGATGGAGAGGAAGACGATGCTGGAACTGGTTCTGATCTATGAAGCACGGATACTGGTACGGGGTGCGGGTACGACATGACACGGGTACGGGGATACGTGATTTTACAAAAAGTAGGATACGGGTGCATTGGTGGGTACGTTAAATATAAAATAATTTACATGTATTTATAGATATAAAAATATTTTCTTGTTAAAAATGCAAACATTTAAACAATTTCATAGAACTATAAGAATACATTATAATTATGAGTATTTTGGAGAAAAGAAATGATAATCTAACTATGATATCTTTGTGTGGACTTGTTTTGTGTTTGAGCATAATTGTAAACAACAAATTTTTGAAATTACTCTAGGACCCTATGCATTTATATAAATATAATTGTGTCTAAAAGTTGCAAAAAATGCATTAAAAAAATTGGGTTGGGTGTTCCTTGGGTACGCACCCGGGAGTACCCAAGGTGTATCGGCACCCGATACGCACCCGACACGGGTACGTCGACCATTTGCAAGTATCCGTGCTTCCTAGGTTCTGATCCAACAACCCAAACAGCAACAGCAAAAGAATCCAATAGAAAGCATTGATCTCACTTGCGCTCGGAAAGAAGGCGACGGAGGCAGGGGGTCGGGGCAGCGACGTGCGGTGGCGTGGGGGCGCCGGTGATCTGCAGAGGTGTTGTCGACAGCGGCGGCGGCGGCGGGAAGGTGCGTTGGTTGGAGAGGAGGGGTTCGGGATGGTGATGGTGAAGAGGGGTGACGATGGGGCAGTCGACGGGTAAGGTTGGGTATGGGTTGATAACGACGACGGTGAAAGGGGGTTGACGATGGCTGGGAGAAGGGGGCTCGAGGTGGTCGACTGGAGAGGGAGATGCGGCGAGGGTTTAGGATGGTGCTGGCGAGGTTGGAGGGAGGGTGGCTTGCAGAGGTGAAGTTGGGTTCAGGTCGGGGGAAGAGGAGGAAGGAGAAGAAGAAAAGAAGAAAAGAAGGGGGATTGTGGCGACTGTGAAGAGAGAGGGGGTTAGGGTTTAAAATGAAATTGAGGATTTGGGGGTGTAGTTAGAGCTTTTCACAAACCCTAATACTTTCTTAGGATTTCATACAAACCCTAATAATTTCTTATGGTATTACACACACAAGAAAAGAATGCCGAGTAATAACTCAATACAATAAATTTTTTTTAATCAATAATAACATAATGTTTTTATTAATCTAGAGGCCTATATATAGACCCAAAACAAATTTCAATATAAATCTCCAAAATATCTTAATAATGCATAAAATAAAGGGTGCAAATCGCAAAACTACTATATAGAGCTAAAATTGCTAAAAACAAATATGAATGCTGAAATAAAAATACTATGCTAATAGAACAGTCTCATCCTAGACGATGCATGCGCTGATAGAAGCGCCTGAATAGTCTCTAACCGATGTCTTCATCTGAAAGACCTAAGACAAGTTCTGAAGTCTCCATATACTGAAATTTTTATCTACGCATGCATTCACACACACTTAAACTATATGTTTGCATCCATGAATATACATGTTGTATGTGTAATGCTGTGTTTATCTAGAAAACTACAGTATTTTTGTAGGCCCAACCCTGTGCATGCTATAGTTAGTTATTTTAGAATTGTGAACTTTTGGAAAGTAAATTTTTTTGTCCATTTGCCAGGTTCTGCCATTGGTTTCAGACTGGACAGTCTTCTAAAACTTGCAGATACTCGAGCTAATAATAAAATGACATTGATGCATTATTTGTGTAAGGTATTATCTTCTTCTCTCCTATTATTTTATTGTTTGGTGTTAGCTTCTACAGTATCTATATTTTTACTTATTCTGAAGCTACAAAAAGTCTATGTTATCACCTATTCATTAAAAGGAGTGTTGAGTTTAACTGCTGAATAACTCACCAACGAGATGCAAGAACAATAAAATCAAAAGCAAGAGAACAAAAGAACAACCAAAAGAAACACATCAGAACATGAGATTTTTTCGAGGTTCACCCAATGCAATGGCTACTTTCCCGGGCAGAGGCACTCCAATGATTTCCACTAAAAATATGAAGAACAAGTTTACAAATCTCTCAAGAACTCTCCACCAAGGTGTAGGATTTCTCTCTATCTCCCTCTCTTTCAATGACGACTGATAGATCTTTTTTTTCTTTTCTCATTAACCCTAAAATCGTACTCGATACAATATATATAGGTTTTCACAATTTCTAATCTCAGCCGCTCATCAATCAGCGCCGCAACGGTCGATCGCAACTCATGGACTGTCGATCGGTTTATGCCTTCAACTGTACATGATCTAACAGAGAGTGGGTCGGTTGACTGTGCGGTCGATCGGTCATTTTTTCAAGTATACATGGTTGCAACAGAGAGCGAGACGGTCGACTGCACGGTTAACCGTGCACTGCCTGTACATAGTCGGTCGGGGGTGCGGTCAGGGATGCGATCGACCGCATCTCTTCCTGTAACTTCAGACTGCTCTTGACCTGTTTGCTCTCACTTCGACTCTCCTTCTCGTCTGTCTTCTTTAACCCAATTATCGTGTATTTGGATCCACAAACCCCAACAATCTCCCAGTTGGAGACATATACACAAAGTCTCTAACCTGTTCTTCATTCTTCCATTGGCCTAGTCTAGGCCTGTGCCTCTGCGAGTCTCCTCATCAATTAATCTGGAGACAATTCAATAGCAGTATAACAAAACTGATGTTTCCTGCTATCCACTACCTTTTGTGAGCATGGTCGCTGGATTCTTAGTGCTAAGAATCTTAAGATAACTTCAACCATTTCTTCTCAACCATTATTCTAATAAAATGATACCTCATTTGAATGTGCCGAGTCCTAGAGTGATATGCCGAGTTTTTCGTCAAGAAAACTGCACTTTGACTGTCACATCATAGCTCACCTATGGGTTGCTATCTGTCCAACTATTTCTTAAGCTCCGAAATTCATAACATGTCTTTCGTTGCTTCTGTAAGTGCCATATACTCTGACTCCGTGGTGGACTACGCTACAACCCTTTGTAACTGCGAAGCCCAACTGACAGCTGTCCTCCAACTGTAAACACATACCCTGTAGTACTTCTGCAACCGTCACGATCGCCCAAAAATTCTGCATCCACATTCTCATGTATTTGCAATGAATCTTCTCCAAAATAAAGGAAAATCTGAAGTACCTGCTAGATATCTAAAAATCTACTTTACTGCATCCCAATGCTGTTTACCTGGATTTTTTATGCAACTCTTACTGCTTGTGTGATGTTTGGTCTTGTAGACACCATCACATACATCAAACTCCCAACTGCTGAGGCATAAGGAATAACAGTCATTTCCTCCATCTCTGCCTCTGTCTTAGGACACAAGTCCATCAATAACTTGAAGTGAGCGGCCAATGGATAAGTAATTGACCCCGCGCCATCCATATCGAATCTCTTCAACACTTTCTTCGCATAGTCCGCTTGAGATAACCAAAGCTTCTTGCTTTTCCCATCTCTACTAATCTTTATGTCGAAGATTTGCTTTGCTTCACCCAAGTCCTTCATAGAAAACTCTGAAGCTAGCATCTTCTTCATAGAAAACTCTCCATACATGAACTTGCTAACAGCAAGTCGTCCACATATAACGCCAAGGTAACTATATCATTGTCATTATATCTACGAACATACACACAATGTTCTGTTTCGCATCTATCGAAACCTTTTCCTCTCATAAAGCAATCAAATTTCAAGTACCATTGCCGTGGTGCTTGTTTTAGTCCATAAAGACTTCTTTAGTCGACACACCATGTCTTCTTTCTCTTTTGCTTCAAAACCTGTGGGTTGTTTCATGTACAGCTCTTCTTCGTCACCACCATGGGGAAATGCCGTTTTTACATCCAACTGCCACAATACTAAGCAGAATCCTAATTGAAGCCATCTTCACAACCGGTGCAAAGATCTCACTGTAATCAACACCTCTTTGAGAGAATCCTTTCACAACAAGCCTCGCCTTGTACCTCATACTGCCATCTGCCTCGTCATTGACTTTAAAAATTCATTTGTTCATAAGAGCCCGTTTCCCTGCAGGTAACTTGGTCAACTCCCAAGTTTGATTCTGTTCTAAAGAGTTCATCTCGTCCCTTATGGCTAACTTCCACTGAATTCGAGCCTCATCCCTCAAAGCTTCCTCATGAGTTTCTGCCTCTCCTGAATCCGTGTACAGAACATGCTTGTGAACAATACTAGCTGATGGATCAAATATCTTGGTAGACCTTCTCTCTCGTGTTGATCTCCTCAATGTGGGTACCAGTTCACTGATCGGTTCAGGTTTTCCGAACTGCTCTCGCTGTACCTGTTCATCTTGGATAACCTGCTCATTCCGAATAGGCTCACCATGAGCCTCCTGTGCTGCCTGTGGTACCTGTACCTGCTGTTGCACTATAGGGCTCCCACTGTTAGGACCATCTTCAGAATCTGAATCTGAGTGTGAACCACAATCTGACTCTGAACTGGTTATACTGTCTTGACCTATGTGCAAGTCCTTGTATAAGACATCTTCATTGAACACTATATTCTTGCTGCGAATGAATACACATCCTGGATTTAGAATCCAGTTTCTTCCTTTCTTCCCTGTCAATTAGTGAATATGCATTACAACCAAAAACATTCAAATGCGAATAATTGACAGTTTTACCCTACCATAGTTCTCGCAGAATGGCCCCATCAAGGGTACTAGATGGGCAACAGTTAATCAAGTACACTGCTGTATCCACTATAGCGGCCCAAAGATGGACCGGAAGACCGACATTAAGTCTCATGCATCTCGCCCTTTCGATTATTGTGTGGTTCATTCTTTCTGCTACACCATTCTCCTGTAGAGTTTTAGCAATTGTTCTGATTCCTTTGATACCTTCCTTTGCCAGATAGTCAACAAACTCTTTGCTCGTGTACACACCTCCATTGTCGGACTTTAATGCTTTCACTTTGCAACCCGTCTCATTTTCAATTCTGGCCTTCCAAGCTTTGAATGCATCAAACACCTCTGATTTCTCACGAATTGCATGAACCCAAACTTTCCTTGTAGCATCATCAATGAATGTAACGAAGTATCTCTTGCCACCATAAGTATTCCTGAGCTGGACCCCACACATGTGTATGTACCAACTCTAGCTTCCGAAGCTTCTTCTCACGCCCACTCAACTGAAAGCTATCTTCTGTTTGCCCATCACGCAGTTCTCACAGAAATTCATCTCAACCTTCTTAAGCCCCGACAATAGATCTTTAGAACAAAGCTACTTGACACACTTTTTACCAAGGTGTCCCAACCTGACATGCCATAGAATTGAAGTGGAACTATCTGCTGATGTTGTAGCAATGATGTCACTTGAATCACCTCTAGTGAGTAAGTACGTGTCACCATGCTTTTCTTTTGTCACCAACATGACACCTGTAGTCACCTTCCATTCTCTATGTCCAAAAGTTGTTGTGAATCCTTCTTTGTCTAGTTTACTAGTTGAGAATAGGTTCTTCAAACATGGAATGTCTTGTCATTCAAGACCAATTGCCCACCATTGTGAGCCTTCACTCTCACTCTGCCTCTACCTACAACTGGACATATTTGCCCATTGCCAACTGAAACTGCACCAAAATCATCTGTCTTGTAATTCTCAAAAACATCCCTCGTGGGTGTACAATGATAAGCACCTGAGTCTATACACCAATCATCTTGCACAATATTAAATCCAGTAGATAAACACAATTCATCTAAACGGGGTTCAATACTTACCACATTGGCTACCTGTGATCCTGCTTGTGCTTTCTTATACTCCTCATATTGGTCTCTCTTGTGTCCCGACTTCTTGCAGTACCAAAACTCACCTTTGCGATATCCTATTCTTGACTTGGACCTGTGATTCCTGCTTTGCGCCTTCCTCTATTGTTACTTCTACCACGGCTATCAACTGACAGCGCGGCATTGCTAGGATATGACACCAAAATCTCTCTATGTCCCTTTCTTCTTGCATCCTCATTCATAATGCTGCTCATAACATCCTTTAGAGTTGCCGTATCAGTCATGGTGCTTGTAACAGTACTCTACTATGCCGTAACTATCGGGAAGACTGGATAGCAACAACAATAATTGTGCCATTTCCTCAAACTTTAAATCCGACGATTCCATCTGATTGTAAACCATTCAGAAATTGTTGATATACTCTACAACCGAACCCCTTTCCGACAACTTCAAGTTTACCAACTTCTTTAAGCGTAGGATCTGATTCGCTGCATTCGGTTTTTCAAACATATCTGTCAAGATCTCCATTGCCTCCTTCGTGGTTTTTGCCTTCTCAATGTGAAATAACGACTTCCTACTCAGCGACAACTAAATCTGTCCAAGTGCTTTCTGATCCAATTTATTCCAAGCTGTCAATGCAACCAGATCGACCTCCGTCCCTTCTGGCTTCAGACCAAACAATGGATCATCTAGATCCTTTTGTCGGAGATACACAATCATTGAGCTTTTCCACATTGTGAAAGATGCTCTATCGAACTCTTTGACCCTACTCTTATCCCTCATCTCAATTAACGCTACCAACCTGGTGCTCTGATACCACTTTGTGAGTTTTAACTGTGGAATAACTCACTAACGAGATGCAAGAACAATAAAATCAAAAGTAAGAGAACAAAAGAACAACCAAAAGCAACACAAGAACACACAAGATTTTTTCGAGGTTCACCCAATGCAATGGCTACTTCTGCAATTTTCACTAGAAATACGAAGAATAAGTTTACAAATCTCTCAAGAACTCACCACCAAGGTGTAGGGTTTCTCTCTATCTCCCTCTTTCTTAATGACTGCTGATAGACCTTTCTTTTCTTTTTTTATTGACCCTAAAATCGTACACAATACAATATATATATATATATATATATATATATATATATATATATATATATATATATATATATATATATAGGTTTTCACAATATCTAATCTCAATCGCTCATTAATCAGTGCCGCGACAGTCTACTGCAACTCATGGATGGTTGACCGGTTCATGCCGTGGACTATACAGGATCTAACAGAGAGTGGGTCGGTCGACTGCGCGGTCGACCAGTCATACTTCAAGTATATAAGGTTGCAACAGAGAGCGAGACGGTCGACTGCGCGGTCGACCGTGCACTGCCTGTACATAGTCGGTTGGGGGTGCGGTCGACCGCAACTCTGCCTGTAGCTTCAGACTACTCTTGACTTGTTTGCTCCCACTTCGACTCTCCTTCTCGTCTGTCTTCTTCAACCCCATTATCGTGTATTTGGATCCACAAACCCCAACATGGAGGGAGGGTGAAGAAATTTTTAGTTAGGTAGTTTGCTTGCTTCTGGTAATATGCTAGCTACTTAGTTGGATATGTTACGCAGCACTTTAGTAGTTTTTGTACAATGTGGAGATGTTAAAATACTTTTGCTTTTGGTTTATGATAATTTTGTATTTAATTCCCGTTTCTCCTTTCTGAACAAACAAATATAAGATTACTTGATTCAAAAATATAAATAAAAAAATTGCCAATGTTATTTTAGTTTTTTTTCAAGGTACCTTCTCAACCATGCAATTATAGGATAATTATTCTTTTGAGTTAAAACAAAATTTATATTATTTATTTTTTCTGTTCCATAAAGAGATAACCGAACAGAAGTGTTCAGTTACAACCCACAGTTAAACATGGCTAAAAAGAGTAGTACCAGAAACGGCAAGATACTTCGAAAGCAACTATTAAGTTCAACTCTAAACACTAGTCTACTTTATTTAGAAGCTATTACTCCGTCTGGTCTGCTTTACTTCTTTGCTACTCTCGCCCCAATCTTTGATACCATTCTCAAATAATGGGCGTCCACAAACTTTTTTCTTTTCTGACCGAACTTTTACCGAAGAATACAGATATAAAATATTTCTGTAATCAGTCTCCACGAATTGTCACAACCATAGTCTCCACAAATTATCACAACCAAACTAATCTAAATAATCCAAACAGAAATTGCCACTACAATATCTCCGACACCTATATCCTCTCTTTTTCACCTTTCATTCTCTCCATCCTTTACACAAACTGTTGTGAGCGAGATTTAGAATATTCCTAAAGACATTAAAATATATTACATACATTATTTTAGGAGATTTAGAAGATCTCTATTTTTAGTTAGAATATTTTAGAGAGTAATAATTTATTTTATTTCTTATTATGTATTATGCAAGTTATTTGTTTGTCTTATTTTAATTTGTTAGAGGTCAAGTTATGTAAGCCTATTTACAGGCTAGTAGTTTCTATTGTAAAAGATAATTTTTGAATGAATGAATATTTCCTCTTAATCAATTTCCTCCACAATACTCAACTTTTCGAACTTTACGCATTATCTCAACAGAAAATTACTTGATTTCTCCTACCTCCAAACCCTCAAATTCTTGTTACTGGAGAGTTTTAATCCCTTATACTAGAAGTATCTCAACTGAAGATTACTTGATTTTTCTCCTACCTCCAAACCCACAAATTCTTGTTATTAGAGAGTTTTAATCCCGTATATTCGAAGTATCTAATCGTCACTTTCCTTTCTCTTCTTAACCCTTCCCTACCCCTTGGAACACCTTGTAGCCCATTTTCTACCCTCTCCACACATAACTAACCAAAAAAGGCTCTGAAGTTCGTTTATGCAACTCCAAAAACCTCGATACCGAGAACGATGCCCACCAGTTATCATACCGAAAACTCATGGCATCTCCTCGAACATCTGATATTACAATGAAACATCTCACCCACCTTTGCAATCTCATGTTGGCACATTCTTTATGCACCCCCATCACCCCTACCTTTCATCCCCGAACTGAGACATGCACATATACACCCAATCTTTTTCCTTTTAGCACCCTTCACCATTTAACCAGGTCAATGCGTTTACCACATTCTCTATTCCTACTTCGATCAATTCGCTTCCTAACCCATTTGGGCATCTCGTAGTAGATTGATACCATATAGAATGACAACCTTGATAGAGCAAAATTTAGTCAGAGCTTTATGCCCTCCTAGAGACAAGCCTTCGTTTCCATCATTCTATTTGCTTCTCAAATGTTTTGATAAATGGAAACCAAGATTCCTACTGTCGACTTTCCTATCTCCAAGCTACATCTTCCTAGTGGCGAAATTAACTTTAATGCCCAACCACCCCTCAGAACAATGCAAAATCCATTTAATCACCATGGCTTCAACCATTTTTTTCTTCGCAAGGAAAAAGTATCTTCTGCATATTGTAAATTACTGCTCATGAATCCCTTGCATGATTCCTTTCCTCATATACCTGGTAAAGCAGGAATCACAAAATAGTTTATTATTTTATTAATTAAAATTGTAAACTATATGTGTGTTTGATTAAGTGAGGTGTTGACTCGTGTACTTGCCCTGTGATTTGATGTTGTATAAATAGGAGTGCCTTTAAAATATTGGGAATGAACAACCTAGTTATGTTCACCTACAAAAGCTCATTTCATGAGAACCCTATGTTAGCCTTAAATTTGATCTACCAAATTATTGAATTATGAGGTTTATAGATGAAAATTCATTCATATTGACAAACTTCCATCCATCCACTAGGAGGCTGTGTGATTGATGACTTTCAACTGTGCAGCAAAAGAGATTTCTTGACACATAAGTTCTCCCATCCTAATGGACAAAATTTCCATTCATCATGAGCAATGTATAATAATATTTATAACTGGAAAAAGAGAACATGTACTTGAGAAGTTTCTGACTCATGTATCACAAGATCTCTGGCCTTATCTTGTTAAAAAGTTATCAACTTTGCAATCACTTGATATATGGATAAAAAACAAAATGTTGTACAGTATAGAGGACTGAATCATCCAATTTATAACTCTTTAGTAAGGAACAACTAAGCTACTTAAGCTCTGAGAGTAATAAATCCCGCTCTGTATATCATGTGTGTCTCTATCCCAGTGCCAATGGTATGTGATGTTTTTCTATTGTTTGAATATTATAGTGTGGGCCTGATGCCATTGAATATTGGAGAATATTTATGTGATATCGAAATTTTGGACTACTGCAAAGGATAACATGCAAAAATTGTAGGTTGAAAATGTCATGGAGTTGGAACTACTTGTACCTCTTCTCGCTTAAGTTGGCCCATCTTGTATCTGACGTGATTTCTATTGTTTTATATTGGGAACATAAAGCCTGTTATTTGTATCATATAATCAAATTAATAAGCGTCAACTAAGGTATTATCAATTTCAGGTCCTTGCTTCTAGGTCCCCACATCTTCTTGACTTTCATGAAGATCTTATTAGTTTGGAAGCTGCGTCAAAGGTTCTAATCTTGTACTCTCATCTTTTTTCATTTTTTTGTAAGAAGGTAGGTAAGGGGTAAAGGAATTAGAAACAATTGAAATCTCACTTGAAAGTTGTGTACAGATTCAGTTGAAGTTCTTGGCTGAAGAAATGCAGGCCATTGTCAAAGGGCTCGAGAAAGTTGAGTTGGAGTCAACTGCTTCTGAAAAAGATGGCCCAGTGTCAGAAATTTTTCGTAAGGTATGACCTTATGTTTTAGCTCTGTTGTTAGCTATGTTTTCCCTTCCATGTTGCCAGTTATATTATTTCAGATGATATCCTCCACAAATGGACTCTTTAAATTTCTGAGATTGTAATGTCTTGTTATTCATAACTAATATTAGAATTTCATTTTTTTCTCCATGGTAGAAGTAATCTGTATCTATGCATATGATATCATTTCTTGCACTTTGTTTTTTTCAACATCTTCCTATATTGGCTTGTCTTAAAGACTCATGCCAATAGTAGGGAAATGAGTCATGCGACTGAAACATATGTTTTATCTTTGTTAAATTTGTTAAGAGATCAGATCTTGAATCCTTATTGGCCAAGTTATGATTAGTCTGTATGAATATATGGTATGTGAACTGCATGATGGTATGTGAGATGATGGGAAAGAGATGAAGAAAGTTGTAGATGTGTAAGATTGCATCAGTTTTATCGGTTTAGAAGGTCAATATTTATATAGTGGGTTAAATTGTTGTTACAATTAAGTTTTGACCTTGTATGATGTCTTTTGAAGTGCTCTACTTACTGCTGTATCCATTAATCTGAGTTACAGAATTCTTTTCGTTTAGTTGGTCATAGTTTCATCATTATCATTGTACGGATAACATTGGCAATTTTATGGAGATAAAAATTGTTGGCCTATCTAATGTGGTTTCTTTGGATCAAACTGGTTGCTTAGCTTGTGTCATCTTATCGTATCTTATATATATATATTAATAACTGAGTTGTTTCAACTAGGTGACGACATGTGTCAAGGTCAGGTCATCCACCGCATCATCTCTTATGACATTTTTTTGCAATGTCATCTTATATATCATTTAAGAAACATTTAATCTCATATAAATTTTAGAAAAGAGATAAAAGTAGTTGGATTTTAAAAAAATTAAACTGAACAATATATAAGAGATAAAAATAATTAGATTTAAAAGATAATAATAGTTAAGTATAAAAATTTATCTTATCTCTAATAACATTATAATGGGAGAAGGCCTCAGTGTCCTTTGTAAATCTACCACTTTAAGTGCATTGCACGTGCAACTCCAACTCTCTCATTATACACTTTATTTAAATCTATCAATTTACGTGCATTACACGTATAACTCAAACTTTCTCATTATATTCTTTATATTGCTTTAAAATATATGTATTTATTAACACGTGCTATATTATATTACTTTAAAAACTATATATTAATTAAAACGTGCATTGCACGTGTTAAATACTAGTTTATCATTATTAGATTAACCTCATGCATAGCCGGAGATTAAAGTATAGATTCAGTTAACATTAAAGAAGATGTAAGAGAATAAATATTGAGAAACATATTCTAGATAAAAAAATTTGAAGATATGGATTATAATCCAATATTTTAATGAGAAGTCCAGAAAGGAAAAAAACACAAATAGTAAATTTAATGATTCATTATAATTCGTGTCGCACGGGATTAGTGAATAACCCATAGTTGTCAAATCATGATACTTATCGCATATCGTATCATAAGATAAATTAACGAATGTCCGAAACTGAAGCAATCAATGATGCATCAATTTAAAACAACAACAACAATGCCTTTTTCCCAACTAGTTGGGATCAGCATTGATGCATCAATTTCTGTGATCATAATTCATCAAAATATAGGTAAATTAATGGCTTTAAAGGGTGATAAGGATATATATGTTGACTATCGAGTTACCAAAAATTCTTAACACATTAGAAAAAAGAATTTTGCGTATGTCCTTAATATTACATTATTTATGATCCTCAATTCTTGACATAGTAAACTAGATTTAAAACTTACCAATGGCAATGTATAACTGACCGTGTACTAGTACTCTGTACTAATATAGGAGTTGCATGTGTATGATAATATTTCAGTGATGTAGGCCATATTACATAGTCATTTAGTCTGTATCTAAAGACCTTACATTGGTGAATAAACTAGCACAAATATGAGATAAGATTTTTATTATTTGAACTAAAATTATTAATAATCTACCATTTGTTAAAAAAACTGAAACTGATTTATCAAGGACTATATGATGCAAATAGCAACTCAATTAATTGCTAAAGCTTAAGTTTTTATTAGAGAACTTGGAGCATCTGTAATCGTTAGCTATTTTGCTAAAATTTCCAATGGAAATTTTGGTGCTGCAGTCGTTGGCTATAAACCCAAAAAAAGGGTTTTAGATGAACAGTGGTCTGCCAAATTTGGCTGACGAAATAGCTATTTGGAAAAAATAGCTGACGAAAGATGATTTTTCGTCTGTTCGATCGGACAAAAGATCATCTTTCGCCGCTTGTTTATTTTTTTGTTTTTCCTCATCGGACGGTAAATGATTTACTGTCCCATTTTTTTTTTTTTTTTTATAAAATCGTCGGACGGGGGATGATTCCCCGTCCCAAATTTTTTTAAAAATAAATCGTCTGGACGGGAAATCTCAAATCATTTCCCGTCCGATCTATTTTATTAAAAAAATGTATGGGACAGTTCCACTGTTTTTTTTAAAAAAATCGTTGGACGAGAAATCATTTCCCGTCCTTTCATTTTTAATCAAAAAAAAAATTTAGCCTACAACAACTACAACGCAAACTCAAATTTCCATTTCCTATATGCCAAATACCCAAAATTTGGCGCTCAACGACTGCAGATGATCTTACACAAAAAAAATAAAAAAAGACTTGAAATGGTGTCAGAAAATAGCTTAAGAAACTACATTAAATTAACAACAAAAAAGAAAGGACGAGAGAAGAAAGGGAGAAAATGAAAAAGTACCAGCACTGGAGAGTAGGAATCTCAAAGAAGAAGCAATCAACGTGCTACTTGCAATAAACACAAAGAACAAGATGAATAAAGCAGAAAAAAATAAAGAAATATATATAAAGCGGAATAAACAAAGAAGAAATCTTATTGCATTGACACAAAACCCTAAGATCTAGGTTTTGGGCTTTAAAATGACATTTCGGGGGAATATGAAACAAACTCGAATCTAGAAAGATGATGTTTTTCGTATCGTATCATATCGTATATCGGGTGCAAAACGTATCGTATCAGAAGATACAATACGGTAAAATGAGGTATTTTAAGTTATAGATAAATCGCATGAGATACATATCAAATTCATTAAATTTCGTATATCTAGATACATATCATAAAATATGCAAGAGAAAGTTTCATAAGGTGGCCTGTGGACAACTATGGAATAACCCTATTTATAGCATGGGTTAGTTGACCATTTACATCTTAGAACAAAATATGTTACTAGTGCACCGAATAGGGTTGGATGGTACCTGTTTGTGCATTGCATGGGTTACATGGGTTACAGGCTAGTAGTATTAAATTTGTGGAGGTCCTAGTTTTTATATTCTGTGTTGACGCTTAAGAACCATGTTCCCTCCATTTCATTCTTTTATCATGTACTAGTGGGTTGGAGTTTTTATCTTTCAACCGAGACAATTGGTTATGGTTTATGGTTGTCGATCTGAATGTTTTGAAACAGATGGGACTAGATTTTGATAAGTCCATGAAGTTCATGTTGTGCGGAATACGAATGGATCACCAATCAAAGAGAGAAATAGCAAAAAACAGAAAACAAACAAACACAAGGACACAAAGATTTACGTGGTTCGGCAAACAAGTGCCTACATCCACAGGGGCGGTTGGGGTTTCTTCTTCAAATAATCACCAATGGGCGAAAACAAACCCTTACAAAGATGACGGCTGCAAAATTCGAATAGAGGTGTTACTCTTTACAAAACCCTAACGGGTGTATTTATAGGAAAACTACTGGGCCTTTCGAAATGGGCCTATTCTGGTTTACAAACCCGCCGACAGTCGACTGGTCTTCTTATCAGTCGACTGGTAATTGTTCTGGACAGTCGACTGAGATCCATATTCAGTCGACTGGTGAACCTCTGCTGCTGTATCCTTAGCTCCTTTGAAAATTCCTTCGGGACAGTCGACTGAGACACATATGCAGTCGACTGGTATACTGGAACTTTCGATTGCTGTAGATACGACGTATATAAACAACTGAACCAGAATCGAGCCATTATCCAACAATCTCCACCTTGGCGAGATCTTCCAAGTAGCCCAAGCAATCTCCAAAAATACCCCAAAACAAATGCTCATCACCAAATGTAACAACAAACCAAACTCCACCTTAGTATGATATCATATACTAAGCAAACAAATAGCGAAGCACCATTCCAACCGCCCATTCCACATCATCAAGCATGCAAAATATTAGCCAGGTTCATGCAATGCTTGAACTTGGCTGTCCCAACAATTTTGGTCAACATATCAGCAGGATTATCAGCTGTCCCAATCTTCACCAGAAGAATATCACCATCCTTTATCAAATCACGCACAAAATGATAACGGACATCAATATGTTTGGTCCTCGAATGATGAACTTGGTTCTTCGCTAAATGGATAGCACTCTGACTGTCACAGTGTATCTCCACCTTCTCCCGATGAATTCCCAAGCTCTTCAAAAGTCCATGAATCCAAATGGCTTCCTTCATGGCCTCAGCAACTGCCATGTATTCAGCCTCAGTAGTAGGCAATGCTACAGTGGACTGCAAATTGGACCTCCAACTTATAGGTGCCCTAGCCATAGTAAACAAATAGCCTGTAGTAGACCGCCTCTTATCTAGATCACCTGCATAGTCAGAATCAACATAACCCACCAATAGTCTGCTAATATTGTTATCCCTTTCAAACTTCAAACCCACATCTGTGGTGCCACTTATGTACCTCAAAATCCACTTAGCCGCTTGCCAATGCTCTTTGCCTGGATCATGCATATATCGACTAACCATACTCACCGCCTGAGAGATGTCTGGTCGAGTACAAACCATGGCATATATCAAACTGCCAACCACACTAGTGTAAGGTACATTAGCCATATACTGTCTCTCTTCATCTGTACTTGGAGACTGAGAAGCACTAATTCTGAAATGAGTGGCTAAGGGTGTACTAACTGGTTTAGTTTTCTCATCTATACCAAACCGTTTCAGCACCTTCAAGAGATATTGCTTCTGTGTCAAACACACTATGCCCTTTGCTCTGTCTCTAGCTATCTCCATCCCAAGTATCTTCTTGGCTTCACCAAGATCCTTCATCTCGAATTCAGAACTCAGCTGATTCTTCAAATTTTGAATCTCCTTAGCATTTTTAGAGGCAATCAACATGTCATCCACATATAATAACAGATATATGAAAGAGCTATCCTGCAATTTTCTGAAATAGACACAATGATCATACTCACTTCTGGAATATCTCTGCACTTTCATAAACTGATCAAACCTCAAATACCACTGCCTTGGAGATTGCTTCAACCCATAGAGAGACTTCTTCAATCTGCAAACAGAACTTTCCTTCCCAGCTGTCTTAAACCCATCTGGCTGCAACATATAAATTTCTTCATCCAGGTCCCCATGTAAGAATGCAGTCTTCACATCCATCTGTGTCAATTCAAGATCAAACTGTGCTACCAATGCCAACAAAATCCGAATAGAAGGATGCTTCACAACCGGAGAGAACACTTCATTATAGTCAATTCCTTCCTGTTGAGCATACCCCTTTGCAACTAGTCTAGCCTTGAACCGAACACTGCCTTTTGGACCTTCTTTCTTCGTATACACCCACTTGCAACCGATTGCTTTCTTCCCTTTTGGCAATTGCACTAGATCCCAAGTCTTGTTCTTCTGAAGAGAGTTCATCTCTTCATCCATAGCAACTTTCCAATCTGCATTTTCAGAACTTCTAGTAGCTTCTTTGAAGTTGGAGGGAACTTCATCATCAACAATGGGAAGAGCAAATGCAACTGTTTCTGTAAAGCGAGATGGTCGTTTGATATCTCTTCTTTGCCTTCTTGCTGCAATTGATTCTTCCTGCTAGGGAGGGTCTTGGATAGGAACTTCTTCCTCATCCTCAGTATCAACCACATCATCTTCATTTTGGGCAGGAGTAGGATTTTCAACTGAAAACTTTTCTAACTCCACCTGTTGGAGAACTCTCGCACCAGTCGACTGAGAGCATTTGCCAGTCGACTGTCCCGAGCTAATCTTCTGCTTCTCATGATCACCGGTCGACTGAGAGCACTTGTCAGTCGACTGTCCCGAGCTGATCAGGCTGGTCTCATCAAAGGTAACATCCCTGCTGATTACTAACTTTTTCTGTTCTTGACACCACAACCTGTAACCTTTGACACCAGTACTAAAACCAACAAATATAGCCTTTTTGGCTCTTGCATCAAGTTTAGTTTCAGTTACATGAAAATAAGCAGGACAACCAAAGATATGCAAAAAACTATAATCAGATGCAGGTTTACCACTCCATACCTCAATAGGTGTTTTGCCTTCAAGTGCTGCAGATGGTAAACGGTTGACAATGTGGCTTGCATATATAACAGCTTCTGCCCAAAATGTCTTCTTCAATCCAGACTGTGCTAACATACATCTCACCTTCTCAAGTAAGGTTCTGTTCATCCTTTCTGCAACCCCATTTTGCTGTGGAGTCTTCCTAACTGTGAAGTGCCTCTGGATCCCTTCATCTTCACACAATTTCAGAAACGGATCGTTCTTGTATTCCCCTCCATTATCTGATCTCAGAACCTTAATCTTCCTTCCAGTCTGGTTTTCAACTTTCTTCTTCCAACTTGTGAACAATGTCAAAACTTCATCTTTGTGTTTCATGGTATATACCCAAACTCGTCTGGAGTAGTCATCAACAAATGTAACAAACCAGTGTCTACCACTCATAGAAGGTGTCTGAGTAGGGCCCCAAACATCTGTGTGCACATAATCGAGGATACCCTTTGTCTGATGTACAGCTGTACCAAACTTCACCCTGGTTTGCTTACCTAACACACAATGTTCACAAAATTCCAACTTGCAACCTTTAGCATCTTTAAGCAACCCTTGCTTCACAAGCCCCTGCAAGGCCTTTTCTCCTGCATGCCCGAGTCGCATATGCCAAACCTTGTAGAGTCGGGAACAACCTGTTTAGGCTTTTCAGTTACACTGGCAGCCTGACCCAAATATGTTTTTCCCTGCAAGAAAAACAAGTTCCTTTTTCTTTTTCCTTTCATCACCACGAGTGATCCATTAGTCACCTTCAGAATGCCACCTTCACTAGCAAATTTCAATCCACTGGCCTCCAAAACACCAAGTGAAATCAAATTCTTTTTCAAATCTGGAACATACCATACATTTGAAAGCTCCCTAATAAGACCATCGTGCATTAGCAATTCAATTTTCCCGATTCCTACCTTCTTACAAGGCGCATCATTTCCCATCAAAACTACCCCACCATCCATATACTCTAAAGAAGTAAACCACTCCTTTCTCCAAGACATATGATAGGAGGCTGCTGTATCAAGAAACCATACATCTTGATAAAGTGAGGGACTAGTAGCAAGTGCAAAGGAAAAATCATCATCACTATCTAAATTATCAACAGTCACATTTGCAGTCGAATTTCCCTTATTTCGTAGTTTCGGACAATCCTTTTTCCAATGCCCCTTCTCATGACAGAAAGCACATTCATCTCTGGCTGGTATCTTTCTGTCCTTTGAAACTCCTCTCGATTTGAAACGAGATTTGTTTCCTTTATTCCCAGATTTGGTCTCAGATCTGGTCTCAGTTCTGCCCCTTACAATCAATGCTTCAGAAGTTTCTCTATCAACCATTTTATCCCTTCTCCTAGTTTCATTATTCAACAGAGCATTTGCAACATCTTCATATTTAACAGTATCTTTTCCATATATTAAGGTTGTTGCTAAATGATCATAACATTCGGGTAATGAATTCAACAGAATTAGGACTTTATCTTCATCTTTAATTTGCTCATCCAAATTTAACAAATCAGCCAATAATTTATTAAATGATTCAACATGAGCGTTCATAGACATACCTTCAGTATAGGTGAAGCGAAAAAGTCTCTTCTTCAAATACAGCCGATTCTCCAAACTTTTCCTCATGTATTTGTCTTCGAGTTTCTTCCACAACACCGCAGCCATGGTATCCCTCATCAAATCGTACTTCTAAGCCTTCGCGATAAAGAGCCGAATAGTCCCACACGCAACTCGGTTCAACTTCTTCCAATCTACATCGGACATATTCTTTGGTTTTTCTTCCTCCAAAGCAACATCTTGTTCTTGTTGAACCAGAACATCCAACGCCTCACACTGCCACATCCCGAAATTGTTTCTTCCATCAAATTTTTCAACTTCAAACTTTGCGTTGTGAATCGTTGTTCTGGAAGAACTTGATCCCGCAACATCCTTGGTTGCATCTGCTTCACTCGCCATCTCCCTCTAGGTCGAACCCGACGCTCTGATACCACTTGTTGTGCAGAATACGAATGGATCACCAATCAAAGAGAGAAATAGCGAAAAACAGAAAACAAACAAACACAAGGACACAAAGATTTACGTGGTTCGGCAAACAAGTGCCTACATCCACAGGGGCGGTTGGGGTTTCTTCTTCAAATAATCACCAATGGGCGAAAACAAACCCTTACAAAGATGACGGCTGCAAAATTCGAATAGAGGTGTTACTCTTTACAAAACCCTAACGAGTGTATTTATAGGGAAACTACTGGGCCTTTCGAAATGGGCCTATTCTGGTTTACAAACCCGCCGACAGTCGACTGGTCTTCTTATCAGTCGACTGGTAATTGTTCTGGACAGTCGACTGAGATCCATATTCAGTCGACTGGTGAACCTCTGCTGCTGTATCCTTAGCTCCTTTGAAAATTCCTTCGGGACAGTCGACTGAGACACATATGCAGTCGACTGGTATACTGGAACTTTTGATTGCTGTAGATACGACGGATATAAACAACTGAACCAGAATCGAGCCATTATCCAACAGTTCAACTTTCATAGATTGTTTATTGATACTTTCTCTGCTAAGGTGGCTCTCCGTTTATTTGTAATATTGTACTTTGTCGTGATCTAAGATGTATGTATGTAGTATGTACTGTATTATAATATCGAGAATGGAGGACATAAGTATTATTAATTCATCAGAAGTGAGCACCTCTAATAAAGTAATACTATAATCTTCATTATTTGGTGACTATAGTTTCTCAACCTCGATATCCTCTCTTCCTTGTCTTCTTACATGCTAAATGTTTATGTTCTTACTGTGCACCATTGCTGTAATACTTTATTATCTATGTAGACTTTGAAGGAGTTTACTGCTGTGGCCGCGGCTGAAGTCAGATCCTTGACATCACTTTATACTTCAGTGGTATGCTACTAGATATAGACTTTCCAGCATTGAAGTTACATTTACTGACCAACACTGCAATTTTGCGTTTGATATTAGACCACTGAAGCTCATCTTTTTGGACTGCTCACAGGGTAGGAATGCAGATGCACTTGCACGCTATTTTGGTGAAGATCCAGCTCGTTGCCCTTTCGAACAAGGTCAGCCTTGTTTAAGATCCTTATCAAAAGGATATATTCCTGTTTGCATGCTCTCTTTTGAGTATCCCATAGAAGTATTACTCATCTTTCATAGGATACATGCATGATGCATGTCTTCCCCTATAAATATGTAATATGGAAAGCACAAATATTCTCCGCCAACTAACTGCCTGTTGCTTGGGATAAGAAAGCATCGTGAACTTGCTGTAGATATCAGTGAAGTAATTAAACTTAGTTACGACACCGATTGTTTAGATTCCTGAATATAGCCCACATTTTATCGTTGGCATGCTTTATTTGATTGTAAATGGCAGGCAGTTGTAGGATATTACTCACAAATTGTATTTGCTTTTCGAGCCTTTCCTTATAACCAATATATCCTACGAACCAATCAATTATTTAAGCACTTCCAAAATTATAAAAAAAGTTATGTTTCAAAAGCTTGGCTTTGGACAGGAAAACAGTGAAACCGAAGAACGTATAGCTGATCTCAAGTTTAGTAATATGTGGCTTTTATGATACGAAAATGATCTCATAGTTTTTTTTGGTGGGTGATGGTTGGGTGATTATTTTTCCAGTTTAACATTTTGTTGATTCGGAACGAGGAAGATCTAGAGCCAGGAGGGTATTGGAGGAAAAAGTTCAATGTTTGAAGGGACTTTTATCTTTGGCTTTAGATATGATAATGGCATGCAATATCTATCACTTTCTAAAGACCTGATCTGATCTTTATTTACTTGAAAAGTTTTTTTTTTCAGTGGTGTTGAATTTAATTGCTGAGTTGGATTGCGTCCTGGCAAACTGGCATGTAATACTAAAAAAAGAAAGTTTGACTATGTTGCTACTAAAGGGCTTTATGTCTTTGGAATAGATAACATCATGGCATTTAATATCTATCACTTTCGAAGGCACAACTTAATCTTTATTCACTCAATCTTTACAGTTATGTCTACTTTATTGAACTTCGTCGCACTATTTCGGCGGGCGCACCAGGAGAACTGCAAGCAAGCTGAACTAGAGAGGAAAAAGGCAGAAAAAGAAGCTGAGTTGGAGAAATCTAAAGCTCCGAACTCTTCGAATAAAAATGTAAGTGACCATGATGGGGCTAGCTTCCTATCTCAACAAATTTTTTTTATACTTGTTGTAAAGCTTATATATTCATTTTCACCTAGCGCTGTGAGATTTTATACAGGAAGGGAAGAGAACGAACCTGAGTCAAATGCTGCAGAAGGCAGTGAAAAAATCTAAAATGGTAGAACGTCAAGGAAATGATATTAGATAAAGATGCCTAACCTGCTAACTTTTAGCATAAAAGATTTTCTCCACGCCCTGCTTGAGGAATCCAGACTCTTTGTTTAGAGGTTTGGAGGTTGTCAGCTCATGACCAAAGTGGGTGATAAACCTGTGACCTGAAGTGGCTGCAACTGTAGACCAAATACTAATAAGCAAGAAAGCTTGCTATGGTATGCACTTTGCCCTTATTCTCCTTCTTTACCTAATCAATTAATGTATTATATATATAATACATGTGCTATGTTTTCGAGAATGTTAGTTTTGTTTATTCTACATAGAAATTTACATAATAGACTGTAATCAGTTGATTCATTCCTTCAAGATTTTATCGACGTACCACAAGATATATATGAATGAAAAGACTGAAACACGTATTCATTCAGTGATCACAAATTGAACAATGCTTTACTACACAGAAAAGAAACCGCATGATGTATAAGTTATTAGTTTTTGAAACACTGAAGTGTTCTTTCACAGATATTTTAGGGCGTCTTAGTCATGATGGATGAAACGAGTTTGTGTAGGATTAGCCTAGCCCATGCATCAAGGGACATTATTTTACATTGTTGAAATGTCGTCATTTTGCAGCCATCTAACTCATGATTCATGAGCAGATTAGATACACAGAACACATGTTTGTTTGTTTGTTTATTTGTTTGTTGGGGGTGGGGTACATTTTTGCCCTGAGAGTGTTATACTCTCTTCCATATGTATAGCCATGGATGGGTAAGACTTTGGATTTACTCATTTTGGTTCTTGCTTCTGTTTACAGGTCTCTCGGGGACTGAAATTTATGCAAATTGGCGTATGAAGGCCACCCCTGTGCTATAATCTTTGTACAGATCTAACTACCCCTTTTTTGGTTCGATTAATTCTTTTGTAAAGTTGGTTTCCGTCCGATTTTAGTTCATTCTTTTTTGTTAGTTTCGGGCAGGAATAGGTTATGTATATAGAGAGAGAAGTAGATAGCTGTGTTGATATATGTTATTATCAGATGTAACTCCTGTGATTCTGATAAGTTAGCAGCATCCATTTTGCACCTAATTGTTTGATCTTCACAACAGCTTCCACAATCCCTCGTGTGCAGTTACTCTTGCTCATGTTTTTTACTCTTCTGCAAAGTTTTCTCATAGTAAGAACACGCCCACATTCGTTGCCACACAATTTTGTATCAATCTGCAGATAAACATATCATGATGCTAAGGCTCATAAATTTCCATCTTTATCAACAAGATTTTGAAACGTTATGATAGCTATTAGCTAACAAGTATTGTATTGACCGAAAAATTGTAGATAAAAGTTTGCAACCTATCGGTGACTTCGTTAATGCCGTCAAAGATGAAGCAGCTAGATATCAGGTATATCTTTGCTAACGGCTTCCTTGTTCGCTTATTTGTCCCTGGGGGGAGTTTCCTGTTCTACTTCAGCTGACTGGTTTAAAACCGTGGATGGTAAACAGCGATAAAACTGGAGCTCTATAATTTTGCACCCTAATATTTTTTTAGTAATTGCACCCTATTTCAGAGTCGGTTTGATCTCTGAAGGCAATAATGCTCCTTAAAGTCATGCCAGTTGTGCTTGGAATGTACATTTATGATGGAATTTACAGTGTGAGGTGTGATAGGATATAATGGTGCAAGATCAGATGCTTTTGTCTTTTGAATCATTCAGGGGCCTTGAGATCAGGTGACATTATTATTATTATTATTATTTTGAAGAAAAAGGTGGAATATAATAAGAAATTAAAGATTCAAACCCAGAGTAATGAGCTAAATTACAATCTACAAATAGAAAATAGAACATACATGAAGCAATATTTCCTGTACAAACAACAAATCATTCCAACAATCCTGGAGGGTGGCCGACAAATATGCTCGGTCCATCAAAATTGTGTGTACGTCAGTTTAGCTTCGTACACTGTCTCCACGCCACTTGCACACCCACCTGAAACTAGTCTGGCAGGATTTTATCATCCGGCAAGCTCTGCCTTATATTCGCTCGGAGACCCTATCTTTGGGACCAAGCCCCGCAGGCCGAATTTTGACAACTGTCAAGCTTAGTCTACTTGCTGGGGGCCCCATCTTTGGGCCCAAGCCCATAGGCAGAGTTTTGACCCTCCTACAATCTTGCTATTATTATCTCCCACCAAAAAACCGCAGTTAAGGAGAGAACTGTGAAGAGGATACCTTCGCCTCTCTCACGCCCTTGCTATCTCCAGTGATTCCTCACAAATACAGACCGCCACCAACATAGAGTAGTGAGGAGCAA